>VZSF01000040.1:45318-125948 GCA_013398295.1 Chionis minor | reverse complement strand
CCTGCCGGAACCAGGACAAGTATTCACTCTATTACGTGAAGAATTTAGTTTAACTTTGATTTGTCCAAAGAACAGTCATGCAGATTTCTCAGTCAAAAAGGAGGTGATCAGCTTAACTGCCTAAACTGGTAGGTTTACTTCTACAAGTTGTGCTGAGCAGGAAAGTTACAAGGAGGATCCTGTGGGAGTACAGTTTTATTGTTAATTCCCTTTGTTGTTTGCCTGTCAGGTAACGCTAACGTTTAACATTAAAATTGTTGGTAATAGGAAGGAGTTATTTCATCTTCCCCAAACATTAGCGTATTGTTTACCTTCCTCCTGCCCCCAAATGTCTTGAAACCAGTTAAAAAGACACTTTGTAGGATCTGAGAGATACCTTTCCGGTCTGCTTGATTTTTATTTCTTGTGTTCTCGATATTATAGTATCCGGAATGTTGAGGTCTATCCCGATAGGATCTCCTCTGTAGGTTCGTGTCGTTGGAAACGCCTCACAGAATAAACTTGTGGTTTCGCTTTACCCATTGAACTACCTGTTAGCTCTGTGGGATAAAACTGCAAGACAAACTGTGCAGATGTAGCATTCTAGGAGCTGTCATAACGCCCTGTGTTCTCCTTCAGGTACTGCCTCACGCTTTTGGTACAAACCAAAAAGTGGCTTGAGTGGAAGAGCTTGGTCAGAGTCAAAATACAGTGTGTTCTGGGACTTCCAAGTGTAACCAACGTGTTGAATTGCGTGGGCTGAACTTGCTCTTCAGCCACTTTTGTCTGTAGGTACCTGATTTCTAATGTTATTTCTTGTAGTTTGTTTCCTGGATGGTTTTCGCAGTCTGTTCCTCCTTTGACCACCAAGGAGTGATTCTATTTGTTGTTTTGGTGGCTACAAGTTCAGACAGCACTGTGTCTTCTTCCCTAAAGTAACTTTATAAGCATGTTGCGGTTTTCTTCTGTGTCAAGAGCTGCTTCATAGTTTCATACTGAACAGCAAATTGGGGTTTTATCTTTTTAGGCTTTAAAGAGTTAATTTCTGAGCAGCTCAGGCAGTTTACTACTATACCGTTAAAATTCCTGGCTTCTGTTTGATAGAATGCAGGGTTTAAAGTAGAACAAGCAACATACTCTGGAAGAAGTATAAATCCTTCCAAGGTGGGAATATTAAAATTCCAAAGAATTCTTTGCTGCTATTGGATGAAATCTGTGGAGTCTCTTCCCTCTTTAGTTGCATGGCAGCTTTTGTGAAATGAAGAGCGCATCAGTGTAGCTTACCGCTAGACACAAACTGGTGCACACAAAAAGCTTGAATGTTAAAAAGAGCAGTTGTGGATGAAGAGCTACTGCAGCTCTTGCACTGTATGGTATCTGCACCCAGCAGCCTTCTCCTGGTGGGATGTTCAAAAACCAGTGCTACAGTAGTTCAGCGTTTGGCATCGTTGGTTTTCATTCTGCTGTGTCTGTGAAACCTGGTATTTTTGCTGGTACAGTCTTTGTACTCTTTGGGGACGTGAGTGTACTTTGTACTTTCCTGTGAGAAGTGGATACTGGCCTCTGGAACCTGGCAAGTATATTCAGTTTCTTGTGGTGGTGTGTTTTTTAAACAGGTGCTTTAGGATACAGAACAATGTGAATTTTGCTGTGTTAAAAGGATGAGCTGTGGAAAATGACCTCTTTGACAGGTAAACATAGAGTTATTTGTCATTTCAGAAGGTTTTGCTCAACATTATGGAAGTTTGTGTGTGAACTTGGTGTGACCCCGGAACCCTGAAGCTTCAGGAAGTGGTGTAGCCAAGCGCTGGGATGGTGGTCTGGTAGCAGAGGTGGCCAGGCCGTGGTCACCCCACAGGACATGAGCAGGGTGCTTTTCTGTGAGTCACTCTCGTGTGTGTGCTGGTACTTGAAATGGACATCACAGCTGTGCAGTGGTTGGTAGGACTAGTTTCTGCATTAGGCTGCTGCTGGTTGGGAGGAATTTCTCCGTACTCAAGAGTTTTTAGCAGATTTTTTTAGACTTGGTGTGACTGGTTGGTCCTGACAAGGATGGGAAAGGTGAATACTGAGTGAAGTCCCAGGTTGGTTGTAAGCTGGTGTAACAGCAGTGAGAGGAGAGTTACCTGGTCATTACCAAGGCTGCTGGGATGTTGTGGTTTCTGGTGAGCTGTGGACATGACCGCAAAGCAAGTCCACCAGACTCTGGAATTGCCATGTGACGTGGCGCAAAGTCTGCTGGGAATAAAGCTTTAGTGCAGGTCACAGACATGGTGCTCCCTCCTGCTGCTGCTGAGACGAAAGCAAGTTCCTGCGGGGGTGTAGGTGCACAGCTGTATCCTGGGGCATCTCCACACTTGATCTGCAGAGGAGCAAAACTTCTAGCTAGAACTTTTGTAAGTTGGACTCCAGAAGCTGCTGCTGAGAGGACAGTTGTCACACACAGGAGCAAGAAGGGGAGACAAAAGGCTGCTCCATGCAGTTTACATCCAGCTCAAGTTCACTGTAGCTCTTACTGATATTACCCAAATCTCTTTAACCCAGGGCGTCTGCTGCTGAGGCGCTGCATGTCAGAGGGTTGAGAAGTGCCACCTGAGGGCCACCAAGGCGGGTCTGAAGGTAAGGATGCTCAGCAGAATTGCTGGTACTAAGGAGAAATTCAAGGTCACTTCAAAGAGGGTTTGCGTGGCTGAAAACCCAGCAGCTCTTAACGCGGTGACCGCATATTGAAATCCTCTGCAGGATGCCGTGGACACCTGGTGTGTGCTATGGTCTATTTGTGAGGAGATACACCCCATGGTGTGAGGCCCCTGGGAGCGGAGCAGGATGTTTGTGTTGAGATGCTGACATAGGGAAGAGGCTGCTCAGTTCCATTCTGAAACCAGTTGAGTCTTACAGTGTGTGAAGTTGGAGAACAGCAGGTTGATGCAGTTGTGTCACTTAACTGCTGCTTCCTTCTCCCTTGGCAGTACGACAGGTTCCTAGAGCTGCGTGGAAGTCTTGGGAGTGGATAATCCTAGAACTGCTAGGTGAGGGAGAAGTCCAGGGTGGGAATGCTGTTGGCACTGTGAATAGTTACAGGATACTGAAAATGATACTTGAGAAGCTGCCATTGGAAATCATGCTTTACCATTTTCATAAGGGCTGTGAGCACATGTTCCCTGTGTTACTGCTTTTATACCAGCACTGTGTCCTGAAATCAAATCGCTTCAGACTAGCAGCAGACTTGCTCTGCCAAGCGTGAACAGAGTACACGTGGCTTTTCTTCTGAGTGCAAGTGCTAATAGATGCTTTTCCTCTCTCAGGTCCTGGTGATGTTGCTGTGACTCTGCTGCACGGAGCTGCACAGCCCTTCCAAACAGAGCAGGAACCTTCCCTAGAGTGTGTTATAAATGGACATGGTGCAACTTGTTTGGAAGCCTGGTCAGAAGCAAGAGGAGCCTCTGCCCTTACCCAGTCAGTTGGGGCTTGTTTCTCCCTTCTGGGAGCTGCAGCAGAGGTAACCGAGCTGAGCCTATCCAGTTGCAATTTGACTGGAAAAGGTCTTTATCAGCTCTTTTACCCTCATGTCTCTGTTACTGAGCTCACCTGAACTCCAGCTCTGGAGAGGTATTTATTCTGTACTGAGTGTCACAGCATTTAAATAAAACTGGTGTCTGAAAGCAGCAGCCTGGGCTTATTTCCTGTTGTTATACTGTAAGCAAAGAAAGAGGAAGGGAGTAAATCCTGGCTGATGAGTCACCAGAATATTCCAGGAGGCTGGAGATGAGACTACACCCACCCCATCTCTCATCTTTGCAGTGCAAAAAGCTCCCCAGAGTGACAAGCTGGTTTTGTCTTGCACTCTTTACTTGGCAGGGGAGTAACAAACAGCTTTAGGTACTCCAGTACATGGACTGAAATGAAATCGGTGAAAACAAGCCTGAAGTGTAGTTAATTGCTCATCAAAAATAAGCTTTCCACAACTTTTCTCTGCTGTTATTGCACCTGTTAATAACCAAATTTACAGAAGTTGAGCTTTGCCTTTGTTGTGATGATGGTGAAGATTTGGTCTGAGGGGACGGAAGAGCTCATTTTGTCAGGAGTGACAGTCCTGCCTTTGGGTGCTTCAAGAAGTACCTCTTGCCTGCAGGAACCCACACTCTGCCACCTCCAAAATCTAGTGCAAAGAACAGGTGAAGACTTCAGCTTTACAGAATAAATGTCTTGTAGCCTGAAGATTCAAGTCTTCTTAAAATAAACCCCTTTATTTGAAAATGCTTTATACATGTGTATTACAAAAAATCTGTGATTTCCCCCTTTAAGGCACAGCCATTAAGGCTTTCCCCACTGTCCCTGTTGAAAGCAGCTTCAAGCTGAGGATTCCTGATGGTTTCACAATTAACTTAATGAAGTCTGCATTGTTCTGTGGTCTCCCAGGACCAGTACCGGAGTGCGTGTTGTTGCTCTGTATTCTGCCAGTCACGGTGCTTTCCAAGCCTTCTTGGCCCGTAGTTTTTCTAGCATTATCTGCAAAGGGAAGAAAGCATGTGACTACGGTAGCAGGACTTGGGCTGCCCCAGCCCAGCAGGATTATCGAGCATTTCCTTCCCTTCGGAGCTGTCTGAGGCCCAGGGAGGGGCCAGGGAGAACCAATAGCTCCAGGCCTCTTGTTCACCCCCTACTCCACAAACCCAGATGGGTTCCTGCAACCTCCCCTCGGGTGCTGGGCTAGGCAGAACACAAAACCAGTCTTGGAATGGAAATTCAGGCACATTTAGACTAATAAAAAGCCCTGCCCTTCCCTGGCCAAGTAGCATTTCTAGCAGCTGGAGTCCCTAGCAGCCTTTTTGCTCTCAACCTCAAGCCACCAGAAGAACCTGGCTTGAGGCAGACAGACTAAATTTGAGAAAATTTCAGCTCGGTCATAGTGTTGACAAGGAAATGGCAAACAGAGAGACACCTAAAACCCAGGCAGGTTGGGTGATCTCTCAGTTGCACTCACACCACAAACTCTGGATTAGTCTGGTTAGAAGCTCAGTGAGATCACAAGAACTAACCCCGTAGGACAACACCATAGCAGGTTATTACCTTCTGGAACTCTTTAGCCTTTTCTCTGTTTTTAGCATAAGTTTCTTGTCTTGTTTTTTCTTCCTTTCTGATTTTTACTTCTGCAAGTTGATCACTAAGTCTGTTGAAACAATAGGGGGGGGAAAAAGTGTCTTGTCAGGAAGAAAGCAGCAAAGCTGGAATAAGTTAACAAGCTTAGGGGTTTATAGGGTCTCAGTTGTTAGAAATTAAGGACAGAAGTGTTGACTCAGCTCTCCAGTAGTCTAGAACCACTGAAATTCCTCTTGGCTGCATCTAGCAGAGACTCCATTCAGGAGTGGTACTTGCTCCATGTTGCCTTTAGTAAGTGCCCAAGCGCAATTGTGAGCTTTGCTTCACATTTAATCTCGTTCCCTGCCTTGGCTCGGTGTCCCGAGCAGGCTGCCAGCCGCCTTTCCCACTGCCAGCCGGGCGAGGGAATTTCCCGGCAGACGCCTGCGTCAAACACATTGGCTTCGCTCTCCTGGCTCTGGTGTGGAGCAGCCGGAAATCACAAACGGCTCTGACTGACCAGCAGCTTTCACAGAACACAAACTACTGGTATTTTAATCCAAACTTCTCCCACTTGTGTGCACACAATACCTGGAAGTACGCTGGTGCATTTCCATTTCTCCAGACTTCCTCTGCTCTGGAGAAGACACCTTCACTTCTCCTACTTTCTTCAACCGATTGGCAACTGCACCTTAAAAAAAAAAAAAAAAAAGGTAAAAAAGGCAAGTGTATCTTCAATCTCTAGTCCAGCTAACTCCAAACCCGCCAGCCCTGCTTCCCAGCAGCCAGCTTCCAGTACTGCTGTGCTTCCCAACAGCCAGCTTCCAGTGCCCCCTTGGCAGACCCTAGAGCTGCAGTGGTTTGGCTGTTCTTTGATGAACAACTCTTATTAGCACAGACACCTTATGACTACAAACGCACGGGGTGATGGTGAGGATCCGCACAGGACGTGCGAGGGCCTTTACAAGACTGAAGAGGCAGCTGGACAGTGGGGGGGAAGGAAAAACCCTCCCTGCACCCCTGAGAAAAAAAATTCAAGAATATCCCAATCTCAGTCTGGAAGAGCAAGGATGCAACAAATGTGAAATGTGTTCTTCCATAGAAAGGAGCAGCTAGGACACCTAAATGATATGGCTTGTCCCCAGATAAACCTACCGGAGAGAAGAAAAGGCGCCTTTTGCCTGCTTAACTTCTCAGGCTTTCCTCTTTGGAACTGTCTGGCTCCCGACTTTTCATTTTCTCTCGCTTTATTTTTTATTTCTTCTACTCTTCTCAGAGATTTCTGGATGAAGCTCTTCTTTCTTTTTAAAAAGGATTCTTGCAGACTTCCTGGTGGAGTCGTAAACTCCAGCAGCATCACTGAAAGAAAACGAGAAGTCTGAGCATTTCTCCCTTTCAGCAATGAGCTGTATCGCCTCTGAGTTGTGCACGTCAACGTATTCCTCCTCAAATGCTGAGCTTGACTAATTTTGTAAATCGCACTAAGAGAATGACAGTGTGAATGAGGAGTAATCTTGCAAAACAAGCAAGTTTGGACCTGTGGAATCTAGTGAGTGTCAGCAGGTCTGCCAAGACAAATCCTGTGACAAACACCACCTCGAAAGCAGCTTGATGCCTCAAAACATACCAGAGACCTGGGAAGGTCCCTACCGCCGCCGAGTTCCATCAGTTCCTGTCCGTCATGTTACTGCTGTTCACTGGGACAAAAAATACTTCAACATTTTATTGATGTTGCACACTATCATCAGAATAGGAAAACCCCACCATCCCTTGGCTACAGAGCTTGGGGACTAGCAGGAAAAAAACCCCAAACAAGTGAAGGTGCATAAGCTATGTGACAAACCAACCCCAAAACGCCACAGAATTTTTCAAAATTAAGTAGTTAGAATACAAAAAAGCCCGCAGTGTACTGCAGAGGTGAACTTTGATGAAAGATAACCTGGCACAGGAAGAGACAAGTCAACACTTCCGTGTCGATAAGACACATATTAAACCTGGGTCAAATGTCCGACAAACCAAGCCTGGAGGGCAGGAAGCACTTGCCTAAGTAAAAGCAGCTCTGTGTTTTCCAAAGGAGAAGTGCATTTTATTAATGATTTTAACACTATAAACAGAGACCTTCTCCGTCTCAACTTCAGTATACTCAAGTCCCAGATAATTACCTGCAGTCTGGGGTGATGGAATGGGACTGTCACTGGGACTCCGGGCTTTGGGAGAAGCGTTGGGCCTTACGAACACTGAATCAGCTGCATCTGGAACTAGTGGGAAAAATTCTCTCTCCTGTTTCAAAAGGAATCAGTGATTGGAAATGCTTAAAATATACCACAGATTTGAGTGAAGTGGTAGCACTGTGCCACTAGCACAGGCCGGATGCAAATAAAAGACACACCCTTTTGTCTGTATAGCAGATGCAAGAAAACCATCAGAAACAGATCTTGGTTCTAAGTATTAAAAAGCTACTTTCTAAAAACATTTTTTAAAAAAATCCATTAAAGACCCTTCACCCACCACATTTCAACTGCTTGTTCTTAATACAGGGCTGTGTAATTTCATCTCAACAGATGTGTTTTTCTCCCCCTCTGTTCTCTCGAGTTCTCCCCCGTCACTCACTGCTCTGGCTCTTTCTCCCATTCCCAGCTGGAAGGTGACACCAGCTGCACAAGAGCTGCCTCCTGCTGCCAACGTTCACCTTACACACCTTTCCATTACTTCCTAAAGACCCATTCCTGGGCACTTCTAGAATCTTCTCTAGATGCCTCCTGCAACCAAAACACGATTTCGCCTAGTCTGTTCATCTAACAGATATACGGAATCATAGAATCCACTTGGGTTGGAAGAGACCTTCAAGATTGTCAAGTCCAACCATAAACCAATGCCAAAACCACCCCTAAACCATGTCCCTCAGCACCACGTCTACCTATCTTTTAAATACCTCCAGGGACGGTGATTCCACCACTTCCCTGGGCAGCCTGTTCCAATGCTTGATAACCCTTTCGGTAAAGAAGTTTTTCCTAATATCCAACCTAAACCTCCCCTGGCACAACTTGAGGCCATTTCCTCTTGTCTTGTCGCTTGTTACTTGGGAGAAGAGACTGACCCCCACCTCGCTACACCCTCCTCTCAGGTAGTTGTAGAGAGTGAGAAGGTCTCTCCTCAACCTTCTCTTCTCCAGGCTAAACAACCCCAGTTCCCTCAGCCGCTCCTCGTAAGACCTGTTCTCCAGACCCCTCACCAGCTTCGTTGCCCTTCTCTGGACACGCTCCAGCACCTCAATGTCTCTCCGATACTGCGGTGCCCAAAACTGAACACAGCACTCCAGCTGCGGCCTCAGCAGTGCTGAGTACAGGGGCACAATCACTTCCCTGCTCCTGCTGGACACACTACTCTTGATACAGGCCAAGATGCCATTGGCCTTCTTGGCCACCATATATTACTTGCCTCTACGTTACTGCTTCAGCACCCAAAATACTCTGATTACAAACCAGCCCTTCTGCAACGTACAGCCTTTGCTGGATATAAGCAAACAGCAAAAAGCTTCTCGCAGGCAAATTGAGCGTGGCAGCATGACAAACAGACCATGTTTTCCCCA
Organism: Chionis minor; assembly: GCA_013398295.1. Taxonomy (NCBI): domain Eukaryota; kingdom Metazoa; phylum Chordata; class Aves; order Charadriiformes; family Chionidae; genus Chionis; species Chionis minor. The sequence continues at coordinate 117,301 of VZSF01000040.1, read as the reverse complement.
TAAATCTCAAACTGCTGCGTGGGCCTGGCGTAGCTCCATCCCCCAGGTAGGGGATTTTCCCCTTTTTTCCTGTTTAATTTGTAGCTTTTGTTTTGTCCCACCTTCCCCTCTCGTTCAAGCCTTCAACTAATGGGATACAATTTAGCTGTGCAAACACCGGCATGATGGTTCTGTTTCTCAGCAAAAGTCTTCTCACTCTATCTATACCGATACAACAAGGTAGTGGTTTTAAGGAATAGCCCACATTTAAGATGTTAGATCTGTCTAGAAAACATAACATCAAACAAAGATTATCCAAGCAATTACTAAGCTCAGTTTAACTAATATTCTCTCGTTTTGCAACAGTGGATTAACTGCTTCAGTTACTGTGATTAAGTTAAAATCAGAATTACATTAGATAATAAAGACTCACCTCAGTAAAAACATTAAATTGAGGCTGATCCACATATGCTGGGTCATTAATTTTATCCTCCTTAATTTTCTCTTGGTTATTATGTTCAATGTCTGATTCTGCAATACTGATGTCATTTGAGCTTATCAGAGTGAGTTCAGGTTCTTCCATAATACCACGCCCAGACTCAGTCTCCTAGAAAATAAATTATTCAAGACACCAGTGTAAAAAATTAAAAAAAAAAAAAATCACTATTTCCAGCTGTTATCTTGTCAGAAACAGGAGGCTCATTCAACGTGTAGAAGGATATCTGTCCCCAAGCAAGAACTGAAATAGAGAGCGCTTTGCCTGAGATTTTGATGTATGCAAACCATTTTATATACCTGTTAAAAAAAAAAAAAACACAAAAAAAACCCCACCAAAAAACCAAATAACGCAAATCAACGACAAAAACTCCACCTCTCCTGCACTCACCTCAAGTTTAAATTACTTAGTTCTAGGGCAAACTTTTTTTTTTTTTTTTTAAAAGCTTCGTCAAAGCTCTTTCCTTAAGTTTGCTTATGCTTTGATTAAAATATGTGCCTCCTCCAGGCTTCTGGACGGGCCCCGGGGCTGTGCGGTCAGGGAAGCGCGCCATGGAACGCAGAGGCACGTGCTACACCAACGGATGCGGAGAGAGGGAGAGGCCATAGAGACGTTACAGCTCCTCCCATAATCGGGAACCCCAGCTCACTTTAGCTACCGCTAACTATTTCAGTGCTAGGATCTGAAAGAAGCAGGAAGGCAGAAGTCCAGGAAACGTACAAGTCAAACTAGAATTGTAAAATCAACATTTGCCAAGCTGTCGGACATTCAAGGTCTAAAAGAACCTGGTGCAACAACAAAAATCCCAACAAAAAAGCCTGCCCGGATTACTGCTTTTGGAAATGTGTTTTACTCACCCAGACTGGAATACAACGTGAGCTTCTGGGCACAGAATTCACATGTGTTTCCTGTCTTTCCAGGAAAGAAGCATTCTGTGTTACAACAGCCTGTAAAGGGATGCCCGAGTCTTCCAAGTTGGTTTCTCTGGGAACTCTCCAAGACTTCTGTACTTCTGGAAAGCCTCGATCTGGCTCCTTCGTATTTGTATTGCACTGAGAATCCAACTCCACAGCTCTATTTGCTTCATGCACATGAAGTGATTTTTCGGGAAGCTTCACATACTTCCTATCAAATGTCTCCACAGGTAATTTTTCAGCAGACACAGTGTCTTTTAATGAATGTTGAGGGAAAGTTTCATCCACAGTAACTGGTGTGTTATTTAACTGATAAAATGATTTTTGCTCTTCCAGTGGATTCGGCCTTTCATTTTGCGGATCGTCCGTTGAACACTGGAGATCAATACATTCCATATTTCTTGCCAGCTCTTCGTATTCTCTGGCAGATGAAACACAGTTCTCGTTGCCCCATTTTTTAATTCTAGGGGTTTGTTCAGAAGATGTCCATAACTCAGCATTAAAGCCCCCTGGCTGATCAGCATTCTGACAGTAATCACTCACAGCAGAGTCTAATTGCAGCGGGTGAAAAGATTCTTCAGATCCTGTTTCAGAAGTTACCAAGAGTCAATTCTAGCTAACACAACAGAATTGCAACTTTAAAAAGTCCCTCCACAATGACACTGTTTAGTAATGTGTAAGCAGCAGTCTAGTAAATAGGAAGAAATATTTTCTTTTAAAAAAGTCTGCTTATGTTTCTTGAAACATATCACTAACATTATATAAAATGATTCCTTCACTGCACAGAAAACAACTTCCAAGAAACAACACTTTTTGTTGCTTCTTAGAATATGTTTAGGGACAGACTTTGTGACGGTGCTGACATAACTACATTGAAAGTCAATGGATTTTACAATTTATACTCTGGAAAGAGAAGTCTTTGGAGTCCCTTTTGGGCACCCAACAAAGTCTGTAAAACAGGAAGAAAAATCCAAATACCATTACTTAGGCAGAAAAAATCCAAACTGGAACAGTGATTGCTGCTCCTACAAGTTACATTTACTGTAGTTACAATTACAAGTTACAATGTAGAGTAACTACAAGTTACTCTAAATTACCTTTCCCTTAGGATCTACACATACAAACCGGGACTTTCCCCCCCGCCCCAGGCTTGGAGAAGAGAAAGATTGGGGATCACCATTTTAATTACTGGGGAGGCATTTCAGCAGCACCAGCATATGCCAAACAAACAACATGGTTGTTTATAAATTTTATTTTTTTTTTTTCCATATGCCTCTGACCTAAGTTTGATAAAATCAGTTACACCATCTCCAGTATCACATTATCAACAGGCTTTTTATTCACACAGAAATATATCACACAAACCTTTAAAGGTTTCCTTTAAAGATTTTTTTGCACTCTTTGCCACGTACAAACTACCAAGTTTTACATGTATAAAGAATATTGTCTCCTGACAAACAGCTGTTAATGGGGCGGGAGGAATTACACTGCACCATCAGCCACCACTAGAGGAATCTCCAGGTGGTGGATGGACTTGCAGATCAATCTACCCTGAACTGACAAGAGTTGTAACTTGCTGATGTTATTATGTCCCCTATGTTATTTCCTCCCTTTTTAAAGCACAAGAACAATTGGTTGAGGCTTGTAGAAACACTTAAAGAGATGGGGAGATATTGCAGTTACATTTGAAGCACAAAGATCCTTTCTATAATCAATTTAGAAATACAATGTTTTGAAGTTATAAGGGAGCTTCCTAAATCCTATTTGCTGGGAGCACAGGCAGTCTCAAGTGTAAGCCTCTTCTGGCATTTTTTGACTTTTTTGGTACCAGCATCTGCCAGCTAACGAGAAATCTAACGGATACAGAATAGCTGCTTGCAGCTTTAAACATGAATAGAGTGTGTTTCCAAAAAGTGTATGTATATATATGCAAATAACAAAGATAACTGACTAGAAGCATTTACATCACAAATACATCTATTACTCAAAATACCGTGCCACATTTCCTGTTACTGTTCAGCTTTCTGTTGGAACACTTTAAAATGCTGAAACACCTGATTCTCGGTAAATAAGAGCTTCAGAAATATTTAGATTACTGCTAGCTGCATTCGGAAGTTCAGATTGTCCTTTTCTTCAGAACACATGAAATATCAGTTCATTTGATTTCAACTGCAAAACATTAAAAAATGCTTTTCCTGCTACGACCTGCAGTTAACTTAATGCTGCTGTAGAATCATAAACTTTTAATCTCCTAAATGAATCACTACGTTGCAATCTAGAAGTTTATTCCTTCCTCTCTCTTCCCTCCCCCTTCCCTTTATTTTGTAGGTAGAGGGAGCAATTTCATAATCAGACCAAATATTACAGCATCCAGCACATGACTACTGGTGGGACTTAACAGTGGAAAAGGAAAACTCAGTGGTGTCTTGAAGGATACAATGTATAAATGACAAATTAATAAGATCAGAGAGATTCTAACACGTATACCTAAAAAAATTTTAATCAATGTATGGAACTTCCTCTGTTTCCTCAAACTTACATAATGATGGATATGCACGAAGAAATATTTGGAAAAGCACTTAAATGGACAGCTTCAGCCAGAGCTGGTATTTCTTCACTAACATCATAATTACTGCACAAGTAATAAGGAACATAATATCTGTTACGGTGACTTGACTATGAAGCACTGCTTTTGTTTTAAAGTCGTGACTGTGAGGAAATAAAGAGCTTCACAAAACGTAATTACTCGTTAAAGGTGGTGAAGGTCTGGCTCTCTGCACATACCCAGAGTAACATGTTCCTGAGCAGACTCCTCTGCTGCTGCAAAGGCCTTTGCCCCGTTTGTTTCCAGACGAGAAGACACACCACTTCCTTGTATGCTCAAACCGGAGTTTCCCACTTCTGGAAACATAGACACATCTTGACTTTTTGTTGAAAATGTTGAAGTCTAGTGGCAGAAGAAAGATCTTACTTAAGATTCAATTTCCCAGAAATATGAAGGAGAAAAAGTTAAAGGTAATACTTGATTTTTGAATCACATTTCTGCTACAACTAGCAAAACCACTTCCAGTTCGAAGTATATCAAGGATTAATATTGTGTTTCTTCTAAACAGAAGAGACAGTTTAGGGGTTAGACACTTAAACCTTACAGAAATTTTAAGCCAAAGTATTTCCTCCATCAGAGTTTTTCTGTCGTACCTTGCTAAATTCTCTACTGTCTTGTGCAATTCTGCATTGAGAACAGGATGATGAAGTATCAAAGTCAAGACTTGGCTCCAAAGGCTGAAAGAGCTGGTGATAGAATTTCGGAAAATGTCTTTCTGTTTCAGGAAAATCAAGTTCAGCTGCTAGAGCTATGAGAAAAGAGGTTATTTTAAAAAACAAACACACACTCCTCACCTTGCCCCCCCCTTCCAAACCAATGGACATATCACACCTTGCTTCTATGTCTAGTAAATAAACCATCGAGAACTCTGCACGTATGCAAATACTAGCTTGTAAAAAAAAATTCTTTACGGCATCTAATTCTTTCACTCTGATACAATGCAAGTACAAAAAGCATCAAGAAAATGCTACATTGATGCAGTTTTTAATTTTTTTTTAAATTTTCTTTTTTTTTTTTAAACGATGAGTCCAAGAGCTCTCTGTTCAGCACTTGTAAGACTGCATCAATAGTAGTACAGGGCTTCCCAGTACAAAACACAGAGTGATGAGAGGAGCAAGTCCAATGAAGAGCCACAAGGTCGATTAAAGGAAGGATGGAGCACATAATGTTTAAAGAGAAGCTAAAAAAATGAAATCGTTCAGTCTTAAGAAAAAGCTTGAGGGTGAAGGAACCTCTGCTGCCTACTACATCCCAAGAGACAGTCTAGAGAAGGTGCTGCCTTCTGGAGCATGCTCAGTTAAAGAAAAGGAGGTAACAGACACTATGTGGAACACAGGAAATTCTGTTTGGATACAATTGGGGGCAAGGAAAAAAAAAAAGTTGTTAAAATGATGTCTAGGGAGCGTGGATTCTCTGTCCTTGGAGATACTCAGACGTTGCCTGGACGAGGCTTTAAGCGACGTGGTTTAAGTTGGCTCTGCTATGAGCAGGAAGGAGAATTTGGATCACATAACTACAAGTCCTTCCCGGTCTAGATTAATCTTTGACCTAGATTGACCATTTTCCAATATTCCAGGAGGAAGTGGTTCAAGTTAAAATACTGCCATTATCTTCATGATGGCTAATAAAGATGTTCTTGTTTTCATGAACTATTACATTTTTCTAGAAAGCACAGAACTACCACCAATCTATTAATCAGTGTTACATCAACTACAGCACTCTACATGAATAATAAAAGTATTATATATTATCATCTCTACCTTCCTGAAGGGAAAGTTGTGCATAAACAAGTAATAAAATTGGCATGGATAAAACCAGCCTAGCCATGGCAGCAGGAAGCTGTGTAAAACTAGACTATGATCAGATGGATATCTGATATGATCAGACAGATACCTGATCAGACAGTTTTATTTTTGTTTTGCACTACACTATGCTACGTGGACATATAGAGAGAGCAAAGCGTGAAGAACATCAAACCATAGGAGTTCTCGCCTGTACAATCCTTACTGACTTTAAAACGGAGCTGAATATAAATAATACAGATTAACACCACATTGGGTAAGTCCCTCCTCATTCTGTATGATGAAAGTGCAGCACAAAAATGTTTTTAAATGGTGAATACCTTGGAAGTGTGTATTGTCCTCCGAGTAAGAGTTCAAGTCTCCAGTACATTTCCTCAAGATCTGCTGTATCTGACTTCCTCTACAAAGGTACATCTCTCCTTCGGGCAGCTTCGGGCACTCTGGAGTTTCAGATGCTCCAGACAAATTCTCTCGCCTCTGCTGCAAGGTGAACGGCAGCGAGGCGCTCCAAGGGCGGCTCGTCGTTTCTCTCAAAATTCCATCTTCCGTACTATCGGAGGACAATCCTGAAATGGTAAGCTACACGTTCACGGTTTTGCATATAAACCACTTCCATGAAGTCATATGAAAAGACACTGCTCAATATCCCGAAATTTTCATAAAAGAGTTCCAGGGTTTTGTTTCTTTAATTGTCTCCTGTCAACACTCCCACAAACCTTACCACAGATTTCTGCAAATCCAAGTTGATAATATCTCATTAGGGAGCAGTACAGCTTAGCACTTTTGGAGTGTGTAGACTTAGGAAATACTAAACCAATAAAATCAGAAAAGCAGTTATAGTACTATTTTATGCTACCTAGCATATTTTTACCTACTACCACATATAAATGTGTTAATCCTTCAACGTGATCTTGAGTATCTTTATGCCACTGTGCGGTAGTTTTACTCATGCTTAAACAGGAATTGCCTAATGCCAACACAGGAAATCCAAGGGAATCACAGCTACCAGAATCGCGTTCCTAGTTAGTGCACCAACCCTCCTTTGTCTATACACTCGCAGAAGAACTGCACAGAGCCATCAGAAAAGGTCATTATTAAGCACTGAGTGTACAGCGAACACACAGCGAGGCTTGAAAAATTTATTCACGCAGCTGAGCAACCAAGACCTTTGGTATTTTTCTCCCCCAACTGAAAAACAACAAAAGAGAAAAGCTACAAAAAAATGATCTTAGAATTTGCTTGAGCTTTCTCATGCCAATAAAACACAGATTTGTCACGTGAGCTACAAAGTTTATTACTCAAAATAACACTGAGCAGTTTAGAACATTAGGGTTAAAATGAGCCACTGAAACCTCAGGCTGTAAAAACTGTAGTCTTCAAAAACTGATTTATAAACATGGAATAAGTCACATACACATGTTGTTTATGAGATCAGATGTGTCAGATTAACACAATATTAAGCCTTAAAATAAATAAATCCACAGGTGACTATCTAATAACTTTCAAAATCACTTCCCATGTTCACAAGTGATAATGTCAGTATATAGAGGAGCAACTATATGTATTACAAAGGAATTATTTTTAACTTTATGAAAAGCTAACCGGATCAAAAGGCAGACTGCAAGCAAAAAAGGATATGAACCCGTATTTCCCAGAAAACTATTAAAAGTCAATGCGGCATTCAAATGACATTTTCACAAATAAGTTATTAAGAATTACTATGGTGACGTGCAGATACTGAAACAATTCTAACAGCAAGACAACAATCACAGTTCTGTAACGATCTATGATACATATTGATTAGAGAACTTCTATCACTGTATCATTCGGGGATCAGGTTTTTTGAAAACTTTGCCACTTAAACTGCTAGTGTTATAGTTGCTTAATAAAACTCAAAACATCCTTTGCTAAAGGAGATGCATTATTAGTTTAAATTATTATAAAAGTAAAAAAATCACGCACAACAAAACATTCTAGTTACACTCAACTCTATAACACATAATAATCATTCTTAAGTTCAACATTAACCTATTTCAGAAGAACTTATGTCCAGTGAGGTAGACCCATTCTGCTATAAAGAGAATATATAAAATAAAGAGAATACACAATTTTTCTTTTACAAGAGCAACAACAAAACTCAAACGCTTACCAGCATCAACAGGGGTTACATCCAACGTTTCACTAGTCAAAAAGCTTCCAGTGGAAACTGTTGAAGATAAGTCACAGGGTATTCCTTGCATGAAAGCCTCTGAAGCCAAGTTTGTGGATGCTCCTTCAGAAAGCACTTCCTAGGATGAAATACCGTAGGTGTTACCATGTATTCAGACGTCCGTAACAACAGCTTTAAACCCACACTTGTTCTGAGCTCAGTTCAAGTGTAGAAGCCTTCATGTTTTGCACAGTCAGGCACATACAGATTCATCATGGCTCAGCACAAAACATTCACGCCCCGTGTCCCAGACACATCACTCCCCAACAGCCCCCTCCCCTCACCACACACACACACACGTGCACACACTCACACACACACACACTATGATAAAGCCTCTCAGAACTGCGTATAAATCATGACACCCGGAAGATAATTTTATCTTCTGGTGGTCAGATTTGGCTATTTCTCATCACAGACCTACTTCAGTAGAACTGTAGATCTCAGAGGGATACATAAGCAATACATGAAAAACTCAGGAGCTTTACAAGTACTTGCAATATCGAGCCTTTTGCAGACAGGAGACCGACTTTAAAATGTACTTCTACAAAATTAAACTAAAAATATAAAAAATATCCTAAAATATTATCTTCCTTAATTTAGAGGTAAGCTCTCCAAAGTCACAAAAAGAATAAGGGTTCTTGTAATTCCAAATTTTGAAGAATTAGATGCGAATATTTCTTCCCAAACTCTGAATTAAAATGTGCACTAAGAAAATGAAAGACAAAAATCCAAGAAACCCTTCTCCTACATTTTTCATTACATACTACCTTAAAGAAAGATATTTTACATATACATATAAAATATATATATTTAAAAGTAATGACACATATGCATTGTACACAGCAGTTTTTAAATACTGTTTTTATCTCCTGACAAAGTAATGGGATCTTTGGGTGAGGGAAAAGCAGGGGATGTTGGCAAGGCTTTTGACACTGTCTCTCACAGCATTCTTGTATCCCAGTTTGGATGTCACAACCTGGAAGGATGGATGGATGGATGACAAGAAGGGTAAAAAACTGGCTGGCTAATCATGCTCAGAGGACAGCGATTAAAGGGTTACACTCTACTTGGTGGCAGGAAATAAGTGGAGTGTGATGGGGCTTCCTCCTAGGATCTGTCCTCTTCAACACCTTGGGCACTGATCCAGGGGAGGCGAAGCCCTATTTTGATCCGGTTTGCAGACAACACTAAGTTGGCAGGACCACCCAGTGCACTGAATGGCAGGGCTGACATCTAGAAGGACCTCGTGAAGGCCCTACAGGAATGTTATGAAACTCAGCAAGAACAAATGGGAACTGCAGCACCTGGGAAGGAAGAACCCCATGCGCCACCCCAAGGTGGGGCCCGCCTGGGGAGCAGCCCCGTGAAAAGGACTCGGGAGTCTCCGCTGACGGCGGAAGCGCACGGTGTGCCCTGGCAGCGAAGGGGGGCGACAGCCTCCAGCGCTGTATGAACAGGGATACAGGCAGCAGATCCATCGCAGCCATCACCTCTCCTTACCTGCTGCTTCTTACACCACTGCACCTAAAACACTGCACCCAGCCTTAGCCCAACACAACACAGAAAGATTTCATCACAAAATAAAGAGTAAGTTACATTATGTGGTTATTTTGACATGACTAACCGTATTAGCAAGTCTGAATGATGGTCCAGAAAGCGCTGTAACTCCCTCTCCAACTTCAGCAGCAAGAACCGGTGAATCTTGAGCCACTTGAGACTCCTGGGACTGGGCTGAACACGAACATAACAGAAGCAGTAAGGAACAGAAAGCAGCTTTTGAGTTCACAGCTTCTGGAGCACCAGATGGCAGCAATACTCTGCTGCTGCTGTCCTCAATCTTAGGGCACTGATTTTGCCCATCCTTGCCACTTTCTTCTCACCTACAACATACTTTCTGCTCCACTGTACCACCAGTTTAATTGGCAACCAGTGGTTCTCCTTGACCAGCCTTCCTAAAATTTCTAACCAGCATGACTGCTCTCTGCAGAGCATGCAGGAAGAGCCAGAAATTCATACTGTGGTTTTGCAGAACAACACATGGCTTTGCCAGTGTTACTACAATCATTTCATTGGGGTGGGGGGAGTCTTTTGCCCTCCAGCACTACGATGATTACAAAGAAAAGCAGACATTTTAAGTAGATCAGAGAAATCAGAAACACTGACTGACTTAACCACAGCATGACTACTGCCACGGAACTGAATCACCTTTGCCATAATGCTCTTACATATAAACATAATTAAGATTAGTAGCTGCGCAAAAGAATTACCATAGCAGTACCAGAAAAATGCAATTCCAAACCCCCAGCATCGGTAAGGTTCTGTAGTTAGGCAGATGTCGTAACATTTTGTCAATCCTAACACTACTAGTTTGTACCTTGCATGAACTCAAACTCAATTTCTCACTGGAAGGTGGAATCCAGTTGTTCCGTTTTTCCAACTACACAAAAAAAGCGAGGAGAGGTTTCCTCTGCGAGGCAATACCAGCGAAGTATTGATACCATGTGATACTTCTGTACCTCAATCAATATGAAACATTCTGAAATTTATTTCAGGGAGGGGAAAAACTTAAAAAAAAATAAACTAAGGTTTCATATAGCCACTATCATACATAGTCACTATCACCCAGTACTCTCTTAGGTGAAAGTACAAGACATGAAAGGAAATATATCTAAAATATATTTATTTGGATTAAAAGAGAAGTTAACATTGTAAACTAATTAAGAATAGGTTATTACATTAAATGTTAATGGACTGATCTCAAAATCAGCCCCTCTACTCTGCTCCTGTGAGACCCCACCTGGAATACTGTGTCCAGCTCTGGAGCCCCCAACATAAGAAGGACACGGACCCGTTGGAGCAGGTCCAGAGGAGGCCACAAAGATGATCAGAGGGCTGGAGCCCCTCTGCTACGAGGACAGGCTGAGAGAGTTGGGGTTGTTCAGCCTGGAGAAGAGAAGGCTTCGGGGACACCTTAGAGCAGCCTTCCAGTATCTGAAAGGTGCCTACAAGAAAGCTGGAGAGGAACTTTTTACAAGGGCATGTAGTGACAGGANCCCCCCCCCCCCCCCCCCCCTCACAAATTCTCCAGAAACGTCTAGCAGGCTTGATCCTGATCATTTATGTGATTTTGATCAGTAAGCAAACACAGCTGTTGGCAACAAAATTTGCAAATAACATGAACAGTAAAAAAAAACCACAGTAGCTCTGCAACAGAAAAAATTACCTCAACCTCCAGCAAATCTGGGTCTGTTAAACAACACTGTTCCAATATAGATAAATTTACATACAAGTCTAAAAGCACAGAACACTTTTCTGATTCCTCTTCTACAACTACGTGATAAAGGTCTTCAGGTTCACCGGAAAGATAACTTCTGAGGTTTAAGCAGCACAAGGTGGCAACAAGCTCCTTGTCTGGGTGTGGCAGTAGCGTGGCTGAGTCTACATACACTGCAGAAGTCTGCTGCTTTTCTTTGGAGCAGAATATAGGAGACAGAGGATCCTGCAAATGAGCAAGTCCTTGAAGAAAATTCCTTGAATCAGCATGAAAACTGCTACCGTATCATCTCTTGGTATTTATATATTTCCACAGGAGGAAAAACATACTGCACAAAAAAATTTCTAAACTCAAAGAAAGTAGCAACAAGAAGCAGTGGCTACAAGAGGCTGTCAGACATTCAGAAACTGGAAAGAGACCATTTATTTTATAATTTGACAAAAAATTGAACGCTGGAACAAGCTACTAAAGAATTTTCCATTTCCTGATACCTTTACATCGAGATTCGATATTTTTTGGAAAGAAAAGATTGTATTTTCTACAGGGTAACAGAGTGACAGGTAGTAATTTAGGATACATATGAGATGAGATTCAAGCATTTAATATTCCCTTGTATATAAATTCTATGGAGACCTATGCTACAAATGTTTCATTACTATACTGTAATAACCTCCGTTGTTCTTGTAATATTAATACAAGGGATGAATAGTAGCAATCTCATGCTATAAAACAAATTATTTAATTAAAAATACAGCATGCTTATATCTCATGACATTATTACATTAAGATCCTTTCAAAACTGTATTGGGTGACTCATAAAGGAGGGGGTTTCATTCCTTGTTCCTCCCTCCAAAATAGTAGTGCAAGGTTCTCATTCCTCACAGCTTCCCGACATTGGCATCGGACTTTCGTGTTTTAACCTCCTGGCCACCACACTGTGACCAGGAATTTGTATTTAAAAATGGATACTGTAATATCCAGAAAGCCCTTCCCTGCCCCCCGCCTCCCCCAGCAGAAATTGCAGTAAAATAGCAGCAATTTTTTTAGGGTGCAATTTGAAAGATAAAAGACTGAACAACAATCATCTTTCCGTCATTTATCAGCAGTCCTGGCTAACCGGGGAGGTCCCAGCTGACTGGAGGTTAACAAGCGTGACGCACATCCACAAGAAGGGCTGGAAGGAGGATCTGGGGAACTACAGGCCTGTCAGTCTGACCTCAGTGCTGGGGAAGGTTACGGAGCAGATCATCCTGAGTGCCATTACATGGCACTTGCAGGACAACCAGGTGATGAGGCTGAGTCAGCACGGGTTCATGAAAGGTCCTGTTTGACAAACCTGATCTCCTTCTATGATAAGGTGGATAAAGGAAAGGCCATGGATGTCGCCTACCTGCACTTTGGTAAAGCGTTCAGCACTGTTTCCCACAGCATTCTCCTGGAGAAACTGGCTGCTCATGGCTTGGATGGGTGTACTCTGTGCTCGGTCAAAAAGTGGCTGGAAGGCCGGGCCCAAAGACTGGGGGTGAATGGAGTTACATCCAGTTGGTGGCCGGTCACGAGTGGTGTTCACCAGGCTCAGTACTGGGGCTGGTTCTGTTTAATATCTTTAACAATGACCTGGACAAGGGGATCAAGTGCGCCCTCAGTAAGTTTGCAGATGACACCAAGTTAGGTGGGAGTGTCGACCTCCTTGAGGGTAGGATGGCCCTACAGAGGGATCTGGACAGGCTGGATCCATGGGCCGAGGCCAATGGGATGAGGTTCAACACAGCCAAATGCTGGGTCCTGCACTTGGGTCACAACAACCCCAGGCAGTGCTACAGGCTTGGGGAGGAGTGGCTGGAAAGCTGCCTGGCACAAAAGGACCTGGGGGTCCTGGTGGACATTCGGCTGAACATGAGCCAGCAGTGTGCCCAGGTGGCCAAGAAGGCCAATGGCATCTTGGCCTGTATCAAGAATGGTGTGGCCAGCAGGAGCAGGGAAGTGATTGTGCTCCTGTACTTGGCACTGGTGAGGCCGCAGCTTGAGTATTGCGTTCAGTTTTGGGCACCGCAGTATCAGAGGGACATTGAGGTGCTGGAGCGTGTCCAGAGAAGGGCAACGAAGCTGGTGAGGTGTCTGGAGAACAAGTCTTGTGAGGAGCAGCTGAGGGAACTGGGGTTGTTTACGCTGGAGAAAAGGAGGCTGAGGGGAGACCTTATTGCTCTCTACAACTACCTGAGAGGAGGGTGTAGCGAGGTGGGGGTCAGTCTCTTCTCCCAGGTAACAGGTGATAGGACAAGAGGAAATGGCCTCAAGTTGCACCAGAGGAGGTTTAAATTGGAAAGCAGGAAGAAATTTCTTCACCAAAAGGGTCATCAAGCATTGGAACAGGCTGCCCAGGGAAGTGGTGGAGTCACCATCGCCAGAGGTATTTAAAAGCCAGACAGACATGGTGCTGAGCAACACGGTTTGGAGGTGGCTTTGGCAGTGTTGGTTTGATGGTTGGACTTGATAATCTTAAAGGTCCCTTCCAACCTAGGCGATTCTATGACAAACAGTGAAGACAATATAAAACCAGGAATGTCCAAATCTAACCACATAAACAAAAAAAGGTGTACTCCAGCTAGTTTGCTAAGTTGGTGATAGATAAGACAATCTATCACAATAATGAATTATGAATGAATATTTGGGATTACTAAAAATAAACAGAGATCACACAAAAAATAGTCATGCTTGGAATAACATCTCCATATAGGGCAGCAATACATGAAGATAATCCCTCCTGGAACACAGCAGAAGGGGACCGCTGGAGATGAATTAAGAGAGAAAAGCCTGTTGCTATGTAATGAAGGCGAAGCGCAAAAGAGGTGCATGTATAAAATCTAGTCACTATTTTCAGGCTGACTTTCTAAGGAAATTAGGTTTATGCCATCAAACTGCCTGTCTCGTCTGCAGGGTTACTCTGCAATTCCATATTAACAATTTGCATTCTATTAGCCCATTCTAACCAAACTGGAGAAGAAATATCGAGTGTCCAAAGTTCCCAACTCATCCTGCCACCATGGTAAGAGAGCAATCTGAATCTTAGCCTCACTGGTGGCACTTGCTGCAACATCACTTGAAAATAACCAAAGCTACGCTCATAAGCGACAACTTAAAATCCACCTCAAGTTTCAGAAACTTTCTATTTAACACAGACCAGATTTTCCTGCTGAAGATACTGCACTATTTACTGAAAATACCACAGTTCTTCACAGCCTTCAAATTACAAAGATGCTGTTGACGGTTTTGGTTGTTGAATCGCTCAAGAGGACAATCCTCTTAAACACATAATCACACAAAGCTTTGCACTTTTTTTTCTTTTAATAAATATAGATGTTCACATGAAGTTTCCTAATCTTCTTACATAAACCATTGCACTGTCCGTGTACAATACTCACTAATGTAAAAAGACACTACATGAAGATATTCCATATTCATTTGGCAACGGCTGATCTAGCAATGCTTCTACAACTCAGAAAAATAAAAAGCCTTTTCTCCAAGTATTGTTACAAAAGACAAAATTTTTTAGTGATCATTTAAGTTTAAATATAGGTATATTTCAAAAAGAGTTCTCTGAGAATTAAGGGAAGCAGTTGAAAGAAAATGAGCTTACATGTACTTATTCAAAACAACTTCAATCCCTAGTAAATCCTGATTGAATCGAATAAGATGTCTCAAACTAAATTAAAAGTTATCTTAAGGTTTGGGGCAGCAGCGAAATTTCTAGCAAAACCAGGAGATGCATACTACATAGCTGTATTGCTTGTAACAACGTACATATAAGGTAGCAAAGTTGTTGAAAACTCCTTTGCAGCTCTAGTTATTTATTTATTTTAGATGGATACTGAAAACTCTACCAGACCATGCGATGCTTTCATCTTGTAATAAGCTTCAAATCACTTTAGTCCTTTAGTCAATATTTTGCAAGCTTTGTGTACCAGTTGCCAGCAAGTCAGGCACAGCATTTCTCAGTTATAACCACCATGTACTGCACTTGGAATTGCAGAAAGTTTGAAGAGAAGCAAGTGCAATGCAACTGGAAGTACCGGAGTCTTTCAGTTAAAATTATTCCACAACTGGATAGACAATCTAAATTTGTATAGGCAGGGAAAAAACAGTAGGCATTGAAAACCCTGACCTTCACTTGTTAGTCCAATCTCTTGAAAAACATCTTAGTAACCCCCTTTCTTTGTTTACCTAAGACTAGTCCCCTTTGTCCTTTTATAAAGCCAGTCAAGCTACCCATAACATGCTTAGGTTTCAACAACCCTGTAACAGGATTATTTTGAACATTTGCAAACCACTTTATAACAAAAACAACTTTTTTTTTTTTTTTTGATAACCAAAACAACTTGGTTTAATTTATGCAATCAGCCTAACTTTGTCACGTATGGACACAGGCTATCCTCAAAAGCGTGATCTTTAATAAAAGCTCTTCACAGATGAACAGAAAATATTAGAATTAAAGCAATCCCTACATTATTGCACTATTTTTATTTCTGTTACAACTAACAGCTGATTCCTTCAGAGTTGTTTCTTTGAGCTAAGGATAACACTCAGCCTTCTATTTTTTTGTCACAACTGTATTTTTAAGCAACTTCTTATACACACTGGCCTTTCAGTGGACATAACAACAGCACGTTCACACTCCAGAGTTCTTTTTAAGCATTAATTTCCTTTGTGTCAATACAAGGAATCACCGGGTACGGAATCAGGGACACCACTGGTCTGCTCAAAATGGAGCAAACTCCCTGGTAAAGCTGCAAACCTGAACACGCCGCAGTCTGGGCAGAAGGTACCTCCCTCAGGAGGAAGACACACGTGTGGCTTTCGACGGCAGTTTGTTCCCTATTCATGCATGGGATTCTGCTGGTAAGGGCAGGGCCACCACATAATACAAAAGAAGTTTCTTTACAGACAGTTCTACAAGGTACAGATACAAAGCACACGCCTTGGATGAGAAACTGTTGACTAGAAATGAAGTTTACTGCAGTGTGGACTTCTGTTACTAGAATGGTAATAGATTGCACAAAAAAAGATAAAAAAAATCAGGTCATTCTGAGACATGCTTATTGAAACATACTTTTTCACACCTAAAATTAAACTGTATTTAAATAGCACTCCACGTCCTTTAATGTCAGGTCATATGCTGCAAATAAACAGCAGCAGAATGAGCAGCGCTGAATGCTATTCACAAAATTCCTAGAAAGATGATGATTTCCTCACCTGAATCATACGAATTTTCAGCAGTCATCATCAGCACCTCTTGTAAGAATCGCCTTGGACTTCCAATAGAGATTTGTTCCTCGTAGCTCGTTGTGCTTGAAGGTAACCTGCTTTCTTCATGAAAAGCACGGTTGTAACGTTTCACAGATGCAAACTCCTCACTGGTAGAGAGGGGAGAAGATTCTCCACCAACAGAACCTGTTTTATCTGAATTTAACACATTCATAATCAGTTGAGATGTAGAAATGCAGTATTTGGCACTTCATGAAAAACATTACGATGCATGTTCTATTCTATAGAAGTAACCTGCTGGATCCGCACAGTACTCTGCTCTGACAAAGTTAGCCAGGTCAGGACACTAAAATCCTTTGTATGACACAGTCTATGGATTACACAGGTCACAGACTTCTCAAAAAATAATTTCCTAACTCAACTAAAATGTTTCTTCCAAAAAAATTCAAACAAATTGGTGGATTTGCTATGTGGAAAACAACTTTCAGTAATTTTTCCAAATCCAGATGCAATGTAACTTCTCTGCTCTGACTTAAAGATTTCTTTTCTCCCCAACCTGCCCCACACAACAGCCCTTTTTGGCCACCCAATCCAATAAAAACTCTGCTCTACCTACCACGACCAACAGTTAGATAATGTAGGAATAAATCACCTGTGGATCGTAATGGGATCACACAGCAAATGAGTATTCCTTACTCTAGAATTCCACTAGATAATATTTCAGAAAACTTTTTGCTACGTATTTTGATTTTTAATCTTTTTTAAGACGTGTAACACTAAGTCAAGTGCTTTTGAGAATATAAATATATTCTTCGATATAAACTTTCACCACCAAAACCTGTTTGCTAATCAACATGCCAAATTGATCCAACAAGAATTATTCTGCATAAACTGATGCTGACTAGCATTAATTACTTTCTTTAATAATTAAAAAATACCCCATATCAGCCATTTCATTATTTTGCGCAAGACAAATACCAGCCTGACAGGCCTACTCAGACTGTTCTTTTTAGCCCTTTTAAGTTTTAATATTGTGGCAGTGTTTTTATGTAAAATATGCATTAAATTTTAGCTATGAAGAGACCTAAAAAAATAATTAAACTTTTACATTTAGAAGCCATCAGCTTGTTGTACCTGTTACTTAATGTTTCCTACAGAGAACTACAAAGCATTGCATGGAGACTGTAACAGACCTAGAAAATACTTGCTTTGTACAGTTGCTCTCTAAGGTTTTTACAGAGTGTTTTGTAATAAGAAAAAAAAAGGTGGTCTAAAAATTTCTGTAGAAACTTGATACTAACTCCTTATTTAAAAGATTTCACACGCACTTCCTCGCTATGCTCAAAAGCTAAACCTTTAAACAACTCCCACCAACTCTGATGGTTTTCTTTACTTTTATTGTACAATTGTCTGTTAACATAGACCCTGTCCAACAGAAAAATCAACAGGGAACTTAAGCCATGGAATTACAGTGAATTTTCTTTTCTTGGTGAATTTGTTTCAATTACTTTTTTCTAGCCAGACACTGACATGATAAGCTTTTCTTAACTATAAATGCACTTCGCTAGTATGTAAATTATACCTTAACATAAGGCAACAGTATCAGCTATTATTTCATGATCAATCACCTCACAGACTCTTCAGAAAAAGATTCATTTCCTCCAATCTGTATTTCTCAGGAACAGCAGCATTTATTTTTTTTTATATATATGGATATCAAATATATATTTTACCTGCAAAAGAAATGTTGCAACTCTTCGGTGTGTCTGCCTCTGGTATAACACTAAGTTCATGCTGTTCCAAATCAAGACCTAACTTGACTTTTGTCACAGGTGGTTTGGAAGATCTCCATTTCTGTTCTCTACATAGAACCTTCTCAGACTGTTCTGTAAAATAAAGTTTTGCAGTTTAAACTCCCCTAGTGTTACAATAATATATATACACATCTCGAATTAACTTGGGGAGATGGAAGAGAACTCTATCTCAGCTGCAAAATAAAAAAATCATAATGACAAATACTATAGAACCTTACCAGTTTGCTCAGCTGGATCGATGCACTGTAAAGTCATTTTACTTCTGTGAAATGTACTCCTGTCACAATCCTCTTGCTGGTACTTTTCTGAGTCTTGGAAAAACTCAATCCTATTAATCCAGTCAGGCTTTTGTGCCTCTGTCATTTCTTCACTTGTGGGGATATGTCTCACCTTAGCAGGGAGGAGCAACTGTATGTAAGATTATATTTATACTCATTTATCAAACGAGCATTTTCTTGCACGTGTATTCCATGCAGGGCAACACTGAGTGCTTTGAGAACATAGTTCAAGTATGCAAGATACTGGGCAGACTTGCTTAGCTTACAAAAACATTTGGACATACAGATATTGTATTTAGCTCTACAAAACTAATGTGTTAAAACATAATTATTTACATTTTCAGGGTCTTTGTTAGGTTAGATCAGAATACTCAGCATTTCTAACAGGAACAACTCCTGAAAAGTCTGCTTTTACTTTTTCAACTCCTAAATTCAGGAATTTTAACTGTTTGGAGACTGCAAAAAGCAAAAGACAGGGACTCTAGGCAACAGTCATTTTTCTAAGATGGCTTCTGTTTATTAAAAAAAAAAAAAAGGCTAAAAGGAGCATCTTCAGAAACTCAAAAATAAACCTGGATTTTTCTTCTGTGATCCAGAAACAAGCAAAATTACAAGAGTGCAGTTGCCAAACCAATTTCCTAACATGTACGCACAAAAAGACCAACTTTAAAAAATGTTTACGGTATCCTTTGAGGTACTGCTTAAGTATTTTTAACACAAGAACTGTTTTACATACAGCTGCATTTCTAGAGCTGAAGAAAACTACACCTGAAGACATTTCAGACAACACAACTATTTTCAACTGTCAATACATTCAGAGACCAAGCTCACACTATTTCTGTTAGACTGAACAAAATTGTGCTCTTGGGGCTTATGGAAAAGAACTAATTACAAATTGCAAGTCCCAGTTAAAATTTTCATTGTGGTAAATCACTCAAAACTATCAACACTCCATGGGATACTTTGCTAATTGGTAGGATTCGCTCTTAAGTTTGATAACCTACTAGATGATTCGCCATGCAAAACGTTTATAAAGCTTACCTGCTTGTTCAGAAATTCTTTCAAAGCTTCATGCTGTCTCTGCATCTGCTCCTTCAATTTATCTTGCTTCTGTAAAAGTAGTTGTTCCTGTATTTTCTGCCTAGAAAGAAGAGCTTCTCTTTGTGCATCTAGCTGCTCTTGCAATTCTTTCAAATACTTCTGCTGAGCTTGGATGCTTTCTGATGAGGCCAACACTCTGTCCCTTAAATTCAGTATACCAGAATAATCTAGCAAAGATGCATTTCCCGTTTTTGATATCAAGAATTCCTCAACACCCTGGGCTTTAGAGTCTTCATGAGATAAAGTCACAGGTTCAGAAAGACTGAGGGGTTGTTCAAGGCTTGTTTTGATGGTGTTCTCTGCAGACCCCTGCCGATACACCGAAGAATCAACTGAGGCTGCCTGAACTGTATGAGAGCCCTTTGTTGTTGGCATGAAGTGTGTCTTAACGGAAGGCTTTTCTCCAGCTTCTGTCTCTGTTTGATGGTTAGCCATCTTCTGAGATGACTCTTTAAAGTGCACTGTTTCTGAAGGCTCAAAGGAATCTTCTGCAGGCAAAACAAATCTAATATGTTGTACGCTTGCTTCAGGTTGTGTTCTTACTGCAGTGACATCTTTTGTGACTAATCCTGATGGTAACTGGAACCAAGATGGTTCTCTGAGGTGATTACTGGAAGTTTCCAACGTTGGCCCTTGCTCCTGCGAAGGACAGCCACACTGCAAGCAAAGCTCTCCACGCTTTAATTTCGATCCTTCTAAAGACTGCACGTGTCTGCCAGCAGAAACGTTATGCATTTGCTCTTCATGTTTCTGTGAAGAGGGTTTTTCCAACATACTTGATGTTCCTGAGAACACAGGTAGCAGCCGTGCACACTCCTGCGCATGAACCTGTTGGGATGACTGGTATTGTGTTGGTTGCACTCCTTGCCTCTGTAGAAGTGGTTCGGAGAAAGGCTTTAAATTAATTGATTTTGTTTCCACAGAGCTCGGAGGTGTTGTACAAGTAGACAAGTACCTTTGCTTCAATTTATTCTGATACTCATGTAGACGCTTTCTAGCTTCTTCAACGGTCTGTTTGTGCAGCCTGAAGAGAAGGAAAACGTGAGTTCCAGAGTGGTGCAAAGATAAACATCAATTTAAGTAATCAAAGCAATTTCAATTATTTTGAAACAAGGAACTCGGACTTCCATTTCATAAAGGAATTTACCTATTTTGCTGTAGAAGGCGCTGTTGATAGTTACGAATCATCTGTAAATGGCTGTCTTCTCTAGGACTCCTGGTTTCTGACACAGTAGTATTTCCAGTCTAATCAAAATAAAAGTTATTTTAAATGCAGGTATACAAATAACTCACAAAACTATTAAAGCAACAACCTTAAACCATATGTTCTTTCTCCTAAGTTTACAGAAGCCACTCTGTACCACTGCTTGAAACGTGTGAGATTTCAGCCTGAGGCAATGAAGCCAAAGCAGTTTCTGGAACAGATGGTCTACAGCTACAGTCCCCTTGGCAAGTTGAGCACACACCGTCAAAGCCCACGGTGCTTACAGTAGCTCAGCTCACTGAGGTAACTGTAACCCAGTAGCTAAACTCGGTGAGTAATGATCCAGCAGAGCTGTATTTTCAAGGTAATCAGAGTCACAAAAGAGTACAGGCTGTGCAAATGCTTCAAGATTTAAAAAAAAAAAAATAAAAAAATATTGGATTACTTTCCTTCAACATCCTCAATAAATTCCTCTCCTTTAAGTAGCTGTTTGAGATTTAGACCAACAAAAATGTAGAGGTGCGTTTTTTCAACTTTTTTGCCCCCCACAAGATTCTTTTTCCTTCTTAAAAAAGAATACGTGTACATGTGTAATCATCATGCGACTCTAATCAGATTTTACAGATATTTTAAAGACATGCCGTCTCTGAGTCTATGCGAGGACAATCCACTATTCAAAGTCCAGTGATATCATGTGAAATACAAGGTTCTACATTAGACAAAAGGAAGCTTTTATATGTACGAACATCTGATTCACAGCCTAAGAAATAAAACTTGATTGTCTTGATCGACATGTTTTAGAATTGGCAAACGGTGCTCTTGATTTTTATAATAAGGATAATTAAAAAACCACACACAATTTTCTACAATTCTTCACCTCGTGTTCCACTCTGTTTTGATGATGTGTAGAAGGAACACTGTGGCTTTGTACCAGCTGACCTTGCTCCTTCTCCTGTTTCTTTTTCTTAGCCTCCTCCAAACAGATTTGCATTTGTATCTTCAGAAAATCAGCCTCCAAATGTGCTCTCTCTTCTTCAAGTTGTTTAAGCAAGGCCAGCTGTTCCTCTTTCTGCTGCTCTATTTGCTCATTCTATTGAGAAGAAAGATGAGGATGAATCTCAAGAACTGACGGACAAAGAAATCAAAGGCCCCTCAAACACACCACCATGCACAGAACTGTGGTCCAACTTACAGCAGAAATTTTACTGCTTGTGACGGGCATTTCCAAATTACAAGAGGCCTTTAAAAACAGTTACAAAATTTACAAGAATAATTTTGTTTTACTGGCTAGATATTTCTAATCAACCCTGAATCCATTTACTATTGCACTATTATCTGTTCTCAAATTAATAGAAAGGATAAAATCAGAATCTAACCATTCAAGATACATTATCATTTTTCAGAGACTGCAAAAGAAGTCGTTTCCTTAAATTGAACTCAGAAATCTACTTTGCATTTTATAGAGTTTCTCATCAAGAGTTCAACACATAAATGTTAATTCAAGCCTTACAAAACTTCTGAAATAGCTAACATATAACCACTTTAAGAGTACTCCACAAATCTCTGAAGTGGTTTGTTTATTTTTATTCTCTTTCCATGTACCTATCAGCTACAAATCACTTAGATCCACGTGTAGCGACAGCACATACACTGTGAGAACGGAAGTGAAGAAAAATTCCAAAGTGCTGGCAAAGATGAAGTCGACAACAGCCTTTAATGAGACAGTCTGAACAGGGATGTCAGGAAGGGGAACCCGAGAAAAAGCAAGACCTGAGAACAGTTAATGTGGACACGGCAAAATATGCACCTAGGCAGGTGCAAAGCAGGAGAAAATGAATGTTAAAGAAAGTAACCACACTTACACAGAAGACCCACTATCTTCCCCCTTCCCCAAACCCAATACTACAATTTTGTCAAATTTTTGTTTGCTGAATTTCGGAACTTTAAGGCTGTACTAAGACCTGAATTTCAACTTTATCAATTTAAAAAAAAAGAACTACCACCTAATAGCTGGTAGGTCTCTAAGGATACAATAGAAACGAAAATTTAATGAAGCATATATATAATGAAATAAAACAAAAAGTTATTTTCTAAATATAGTAAATGTAGAGTTCCCATAGACACAAAAGACTTTCTACATTTATTTTGCTGTTAATCTAAAAAAACCCCAAACCCACACCAAAAAACCCCAGACCAAAACACTCCAGGTTTGTAAGCTTTTCCTATCACTCTAAACACAATCCCACAGACCCACCTCCATTATTACACAGGTTTACTAAAGTTTTCACAGATCTGTGTGTTGTTGACCACATCTCTGCTAAAGCAAAGGTACTAATCTACAGTTTGGATTTTCATTGGATCACAGGGTAGCATCCCTTGCCTATAGCCCTCATTAGACTTCAAGAAACTGGTGTTTCCTGCTCCATTCCAAATTCCAGTTAGACCTCAGTCATTTTTAAAAAGTTCATACACCGAGGCTAAACATAGGAAATGTTACAGTAAAAGTTTATTTAAGTGTTACAAGCATGTTAAAAGGGTCTGCAGCTGCTGTATAACCTGAAGCATTTTAGTCTTCCGCAAATCATTTTCACACCATAACTGAGACAGGAATAAGTACACACACACTTACCCACTTTTGCTTCTCCTCTTCCATTCTAATTATAGCTGCTTGTTCTTGAGGATGGATTAGAACTGAATCTTCAGCTGCAACTGTATTTTCCAACATTTTCACAGAGTCTAAAATATACATAGTATTTAACTGTAATTGCAGTCAGAAAGAGCCTTGGATCTTCTTTACATATTGCTTTACAGTTTCCCAACCTCTCCAAACAAAATGCATAAACTGCTCTTGAAAAGTCTTCCATTTCCATCCCACTACTCTGCCTGTCTCCATAAGCTGGAAAAATCAGGGCGTTTTGGCATTATTTAAGCCCTTAATGGCTCTTTATCATGAGTCTTTATTGAATTACCAATAATGGCCCAGCTCCAATGGGACTGGAGTTTGCTTCTACCCAATAGTAGCCCAATAGCAAGATCATCCTGAGGAATAAAGAGCCACATATTAACCTCTCGGAACAAAGAGGGTCTAAAACTGACACTCTCTGGGCAAAAAATCTAACATTTGGCTATTGCACAAAAAAATCTTCATCCTGTACTATCAGCTTTGAATAGCAGCAAGTTCTCCCTAGAGGCATGGTTTTCACTTCATGCTGCATTCTCCAATCCCCAGGCATTATGCTGGTGTATCCGTGTATACAATTGAACTAAACCACTTAATCTTGTTTTAAAAAACCAAGCGTCCTATGAAAGAAAAAAAAAAAAAACACTCCACAACAAAACCCCTCACAAAACCAATGATCACAACTTGATCATTTTAATATTTCAGAAATCCCACTCAGCATACAAATTCACCAACTTCAGCATTAGCAAAACCAAAACAGCACGAAGGCTAGAAGTGGAAAGTAACACCTAAATTATTTGGCTACCAAACAAAACAGAACATCTAATTGCCATAAATTACAGTTTTACACAAAGGCTTTTCAGAATGGTGCCTAGAAGCAGGAAAAAGCCCCACGTGGTTTCAGACATATCAGCTCATGCTTGTCTTGTGCATTTCTAGCTGCGAATCTCCGAAGCATCTGGCTTTTCCAGTTCAACAGGTACAGAATTCAATGCCCAATTTTGCACTGAGAATTCTACTCCTGGAGGCAAACACCTATTAAAGCACGGCAACACCAAGTCTGACAACAATTTGAGCAAGATTCAAAAGATACAAAGGTATGTTGGATATTGGTCCTCCACAAGATCTTAATGGACGTAGTTGGACATGAGAGCAAAAACCTCTCCTATTTGCCATTTCAACAAATCCACAATGCAAAGATAGGAGAATTGTACTTTCTGGCAACACGACAAAACACCAGCACTGAAAAGTCATTAAACAGTTTTGCAACAGTCCACCCTGACAAGCCTTTTTGCTCCTACACAACACATTTTGATGCAAGTACGTATCACGTACCTTTGGCTTCACATCCTGCATTTTTCTGTTGCTCGCAGTTAAGTTCTAAATCACATAACGGTCTCTCTTCGCTAGCAATTGTGCCTGATTCAATAGTCTCAATTTCACTTTGAATCTCTTTCTCACTTTTTAAAGTCCACTCCTCTTTTTGGCTTCTAATCTTGTTCAGCAATTTCTTTAAGGCAAGTTTTGACTGAGGTTGGTGCGTTTTTGCTTCTTCATGATCTATAAAAAAAACATACTGTTAAGAGGTTTGGGTAATTAATACCTTCACATCATCAAACCAAAAAACCCTCTTTCTTTTTTATTTCTTACACAGTTGGATAAATAGCTCAGGTACATTACCAAGTTTTAAAAGCTGAGCAATATTTTCCTCTTACCTGCAAGAGAGCAGTGGTAATTTGTCTCTGCACGCTATAAAAGGAGGGCTAAGCTAGTTGTAGTGTTTCAGTCGGACAACTCCTAGGCTGTACTGTGGCAAAAACAAGCAGTACTATCCCCCCGCCTGCCTGCTTTGTATTAGCACTGGCAACATAATGCACCGCAGACCAAAAATTGGATTGTGTCAGCAAAGGGATGTGGCAGAAATGCTTGTCCAAGCAGCAAAGTTCACTAACACACTTCTTGTTCACATCACACTACCCTGAACATGCCACAAGCGAAGAGCACACGCACTCACAGGGAGCTGCTGCAGCGTACTCACAATACGGAGCAACTCAATCACAACCTTGAACATAAAGGACGTACAGTAAGTAGACTTGCATAAGAAGTCAAGCTTTAACTTTCAAGTATTTCAAAAACGCAAAATGAAAAATATTTAAATTCACATACCAACATCATCCCATAATTAACACTAATTATATAGGAATAATTATGGCTACTAACAGTGCAGTTCTTACAACAATAGAAAATTATTCTCAATATACTAATGAACTGAAGTATATTAGAAAAAAGTCACATTTTAATTTTTAATTTCATAATCATTAGAGTATTATCATCCATGATAAACATCATAAATCACTTGATACTGAAGTACTTCACAGGCATTAAGGAATTTTAGTACTTCAGACATTTTATTTAATACTAAAGTTAACTTATTTGATATATTAAACTAAATCTCTTCTACCATAAAAACCAAAAAGTTTACGATAAATGTAAAGTTTAAAAGCATTACGTTCTGATTCATTGGAGACCTCCTCTTCTATCATCTGTCCTGATTCTTGTTGAGTATCACAAGCAGATTCTGGTTGAGCCTCACAAGCAGATTCTTGCTCCAAAGAGATATCGAGATCATTATCTTGGGATCTCGCAGAAGGAGCTGGCAAAGGCTGTGGCTCAAACTGCAAAATCAGGTCTTCTTTCATTTCTAATTAAAAGAACACAACCCCATAAAAAGACCAATTGGAACAAAAAGCAAACAACATTGCAAGGCTATACGCATCATACAAATCCCTAAGTTAAAACATCAATAGTTTGTTTCACAACAGATTTAATCTTTTTTTTTTCCCCAAAATAGAAGATTCAAAATTGTTCAGATCATTAGCCGTCTATTAATTTAGAGATTCTACAGGGTTTTCCATTAGAATATGCTATGTCTTTCAAAATAAAAAGTTTATGCGATAAAAGGCTCATCTTTTCACAAAAAGCAGCACACAGGAACAATTACACACAGGAGGATCCCAAAAAATTCATCAGGGAAAAGATGATCCCCAGCCCTGGCTGCTCACAGGGCTGTCACAGGAAAGTGACTCATCACACGGTCCAGGTGTGAAATCCTAGAAGAGGAGTCAACCTTTCTCCCAGGATCACCTTACTGGTTACTGCCTACAAGGGGTATGGGACACGTGGGAAGATCATCTTGGGATTGTACACCTACTATAGATATTAAGGGGAAGAACTAAAGGCAGTGAGAGGAAAGGATTAAGAGTTAGCCTGGGCAGGAACAAGTGTGAGGAAAAATATAAGAATAAGGGGATAAAAGGAGCCAGTCACTTGTCTGGCCATGCACTGTGCCTGACAGCCTACCCCTCTTCTCCCGAAATCCCATTTCTAACAGTTTCCCGGGTGAGGAACCCTCTATTTTGTATGCGGATGTGTATGGATATATAAGGGACAGCAATTGGAGTGGGGACCAAAAGTCACAGGGGCACGTGTGCCCAGAGCGCTGCCATGTGCAGAGATCAGAATGAGTGCAGGTCCGTGGGTACGAGTATTAGCATGCAGTGGCTAGCAGATTGCAAGCCAGAGTAGACAGCAAGAATGGTAAGAGGCGTAGGAGCTAGGGATCCAGCAGCCTGAACACTGGGCTGCATACTGGGGAGGCCAAGGGATCTGTGAATCGGCAAGTGGAGGGATCAGGAGATCCAAGCATCCAGGCCAGCTACAGGGGAGACCGTGGGGTCTCAGGGTCAACTAAGAAACCTGCCAGCACAGGCGCTGCTCAGAGGCAGCTGGAGACAAGAGGATCCAGGGTCAGCTCCTGGGTAGACCGAGTATTTAACGACAGCGACCCCAGGGATCCGCAGCACGTACGTGTCTGTGCATACATTCACCCACCAGCTGGGGCTGTACAGCAACACCTGGAGGGGAGCAGCAGGCTTTGGGGGTCCACACGCCCAGGAGCCAGCAACTGTGGAGACTAAGGATGGAGGACCAGCTGCTAGGTAGAGTGAGTGTCTAAAGGCACTTACCGAGTGATCCATCGCACAGATTTGAGCATACCAGTGCACACGTGGACATGCGAGGCTACAGGGTCCAGGATGAATTAACTGGGTAGACCGGGTGTTTAAGACCTGTTACTGGGGGATCCATCATATGACAGATGGAGACCCAGGATGCAGGGGACAAATACTCGGTAGCCTGAGCATCTAAGACCAACTGCTGGAGAGATCCATACTGTATATACAGACATATATCCCACTCACAGGCCTTCTTGCTCATCAGCCGGAGCAGTGAACAGGACGAGGCCATTTCTGCTGTTTGTGTTTAAAGGGAGTGCTGTGTTTTCTGTGCTGCCAGCTGCATGTGTGTATGCGTACTGAAAGCCCATCCGTGTGTGTGCCTACTGTGAATACACACACAGCCTGGCTACTGGCTGGACCTGGGAACAGGCAGCTGCAGCAGCCTCTCCTCCACCAGGCTTCCAGATTCAGCAACCTCCAACAAATTACTTACTCCTGTCTTCACTGTACATATCTTCGAAGGCAAACTCCAGTTCTCTCTGCCATTCCTCTTTTATTTCCACGCGCTTGTATGCAGGCACAAAAATTTGAGGTGGCATCTGCGCTACAATCTGTCTTCTACGCATCCGATCCATATTCTGCATTTGCTCAAGTTCTTTCAGCAGCTTTTCCCTATCCTTCAAGTATAAAGAAGGTAGAACGTAAACATTTTGTGTTCACAGACAGCCATATGTCAGGACTTATAAAATATTCCCATTTGGTTACCATGAAGTTTGCTTAATCCTTTACATTTAAAGTTAATTTTATTCTAGGGAGAAGGTGCTTCTTCAGGAGAAGGCTGTATGTGACCTTTAAACACAAGAATCATCAATATTACCTAGATGATCTAATATTAAATAAAGCATCAGACTGTATACCTGTAGGCCAGCTTTCCTCAACAGAATTTTAATCTTCTGTTTTGTACTTCCTTTGGCAAGTTACTTTTGTTAGTATGTACTTCAGCAACTGCTACTTTTTAAGACAGGAACTAAACACTCTCGGCACACTACAATTATATTTGAAAGCCATTTAAAAAAACACCTCTATATGAAGTTTGGTTTATGGTTTTTTTCCACCATTAACTTACAGAGCATCAGCAGTATTTCCACAGTTCTCCATTTTAGTTTAGACTGGCCATTCAGGGCCAGTCATAGCTCAACTAAAAACAGGAAGCTTTTGCTATTTCTAGCCTCCAAAATTACTCGTGAAGGTAAAAGACAATATATCAAATTTCAGAGCACACCTCTACGTATAAAGACCTTTCTCAATAGTTCAGCTTTTACTTTTTAAAGGAAACAGTTTCAGTATTTCCAGACTTATATACTGACAGAACCTCAGTTTTTAAGTAAAAACTTTGAGAAGTTTTCCAAAATTAAACTGTTGCCTTCTTCATAATAAACTAATCTTTTCCCCCAAAGCACAAAATAATCAACTCCAATAAAGCTGATGTGAAAAAGTACAGCTCATCACCTATTTAAAAAGTTCATCTTGATTATTACCACTTGGTTAATAGCTGGTCAAACATTAAGATAACAAAAATTAAAGGATGGTCTTCTAAAGGTTGGTCATAATCAGTGCACTCTCATTCTCCCTCCTTCCAGATAGCCAGAAATAAGCAAATGGAGCTTAAACACATTCTGAAGACTCCATTTAGTCCATCAATTTTCCTCTTGTAACTGTAATTCCTTTACTAACCTGCTACCTAGAACTTACTTACCACTGGTCATTTTGACATTAAAAACAGGCACAACTACTTTTGCCTACCTGAGCCAAATGGACCTTCTTCAAGGCATGACTTCCTCTGAGATGTGCCTTTTCAAGCTGCTCTCTTCTCTCCCTCTCTGCCTCTCTGTGTAGCTCCTCCAAACGCTTCCCTTCTTCTCTGGCAGCTAACCGAGCATCTGGCTGGCAGTCAATCAACAGTTTAGTCCATGAAGCTCTTTGTGGTAGTTTAAAGCATATGTAACAATAAATAAATGAATAGTTCTGTAGCAAAAGCACTTTAGAAAAAAGGCACACAATGCCATATGAACCCTTTGAAGGTTTATCATTCTTGGCTGCAAGCAGGACCAAACTGGTTTTTTACTGTTTAAAAAAAAAAAGCATATTTACATATTCCATGAGTGTAGGTATCAAAGTGTTCCAGTCTCAAGGTGTACTAGGGGCAATCATTTGTATGACTTATTTGTTATAGCAGAGTGTTTATCTTTCCTACAATACAAGGTAAAATGAATAATACAGTCAATATTACAGATTGACTACTACAAGTCTCATGGTTTTCTTTTACACAAGGGGAAAAAATAATTTTAAAAATCCAGAATCCTCTTTTGGGAAACCAGAAACAATCTGCAATTTTTAAATCAAAAAAATCTTATTAACACATGAAAACTAAAAAATAATCTAAAAAAAAAAAATATTGCATATAAGCAAGGCTACAAAGAGTAACATTTTGGAATTTTCCATGACAAAGCCGAGCAAACGACAGCATCTCCTCTTATTGTTTAGGCCTAGTCCTTCAAATGTTAAGAAAACCTAAAACTTCATGAATGAAAACTTCATGAACGCACCGAAGAAAATATTCTCAAAAAAAATTGTTGAGAATGCTTTTCTAGTCTAAAAAGAGGCTGATCCAGAACAGGAACTTAAGATTATTGTCTCACATCATCAATAAACCAAACTACTGTTTGGTTCACTTCTCAACAGCATTACCTTAGTTCAAAAATAACCTCTACAAGCTAAGCTCTTGCTTGAGCTCTCACTTTTCCAGCTCCCCCCCTTCTTCTGATCTGACTTTGCCCTTTGTCTCAGTGTGCAGTAAACGCACGTAAGCTTTCCCACTTGGCAAAAATCTATTCACCGTTCTTTTTTTCCAAATTAAACTTCTGCCATTTTGGCAAGCTGAAATCACTGACTACAAGAACAGATGAACACAAATATGAGGTGAAGACTAGGATTACCTAGCTGAAAGAGGGGAAGACAAAATAGCAGGGCAACTGCAACTATTAATTTAGCCTAAGCCACAAAGCAGAAGATTTGGCTGTCCTAACGTTATGCCAGTCTTGGGAACTTACCCCCTTACAGAGGTCTGCTCACAAGGGAAGGACTTTCAGGTTTGATCCTGCAAGTGACTGAGCACGTAACAGGCCTTGCAAGTTTGTCCATCTAAGATTCTAATGAGCAAGTCGTGGTAATGGCTGCTTTATACAAGTTCACATTTTCAAACAAATTCTAGAAAAGTGAATTGTTGTTATCCCAACACTGTATGAAATACAAAGAAAGGTGTGTGGAAGCACGAATCACTAACACTTGGATTTAATCACCTGCTCTCCATCCAATTCTCTGTCCACGTAAGGCTGGGAAATATGGTAACGTGTAACAGAAAAGTTGTCAGCATTATAGGTCTTCACGGCGGGAATCTTTTTCACTTCAAAATTCTAGGACAGAAAGTACGAGTACAGCTGCATCAGAGAACAGTATCTCTAGCAAAGGAACTAAACAGAACATAAGTGACTTGTACGCTTAAATTAGTATTAAAAGAAAGCCACCCCCCAAATCCTCTCCTGAAAATATTGTTGTTTAAAACTTTACATACATTTAATAATTAACAAATCACAACAGCACAAGGCAGATCTAGAAGACTTAACAACTGAGAGCATCTAACAGCCTACGGCAAACTCCTCCACAAATTGACATTCACCAGAGAGCTCTACCTTCATGTTTCAAAAGCATTACCTTAATTTAAAAGCACTTGAGGTTAATGTACTAATACAAATCCCACTTACAACAGCTGTCACACTCACCTCAAAGCAGGGCAGCCACAGAACCACAATACAATTATACCCAACAGCAAAATAACACTTCTCAAGGACAGACTTTCTTTACGAAACTGGGAACCCATTATGTTCAATTTAGAAGTTGACCAGAGAAAAGAGCATTTTCCACAACTTCACTGAGAAGTGTCTATTCATTAATACAAAGTTTGTTGTTTTGGTTTTTTTTGTTGTTTTTGGTTTTTGTTTTTTGGGGTTTTTTTTTAAGTTTTGGGTACACTACCACATTTCAACTCCTGTCTGAAAGCATCTGAACACTGAGCGATTGGACCCTCGCCCTTCTCTGGCTCAGTCTGATGTTGTCAGCAGTGAGGTCACCAGGTCAGGTAATCAAGTATTCTGTAGGACCTGCCTTTGTACTTCTAACATCTCCTCCGTTAATTTTCTCTCAGCTTCCTCTTCTCTAGACTTTCTCCTAAAAAAAGGATTCTTAGCCACATTAACTAAAACATCAAGTTTCACAGCCTGAGCATTTTAAAACTAACATGACCGTAAAAAAACACACATATACAAAGAGCAGCATTAAGTCTCGGGAATATCTTAAACTTACCTCTAGGTAAGATGAGGCATACAAAATTTCAGTATTGACTATCTCTTGCTATTTTATAAAAAGTCTGTAGAAAGTGAAGTCTTTAAATTAAAATCCTATGATGATATGCAACTAGTTTTAACCTTATCAACAGAACTTTGGTAACTTATTTTATGGTTCTTAAGCAAATGCATGTTATTCTAGTAGGAAGAAAACAAAAATATGTACAAATAAAAGCACGCCATCAAGATTTTCACTTTTATTTGTACATAATGCTGTTTAAAAATTGCTTTCTTAATTTTAAATCATAATAATTGTAACAGATCAACATTAGCCAAAATACTTGTAGATATTAATTATAGTCCTGAAAAAAGACAAGTCCCACGCCTAATTCTCATTAGCCAGATGTCGTGGTTTGGCCTCAGCCGGCACAAAGAACCACGCGGCCGCTCACCCAACCCTCGCAGCAGCGAGGGAAAATTGGAATAAAAAGGCAAAAACTCGTGGGTTGAGATAAAAAGCAATTTAACAGAACAACAAAGAAAAATTGACAAAACAACAATAGTACTGGCAGAGGAATGTATAAATAGGGGTACCGTACCGACGTGCACCGACCGGACCCGGACCGTCCCCGCCTGCTCCCAAACTGGGAACTCCCCTCCCCGGCTAGCTCCCCCTAAATACTGGGAATGGCGTCACGTGGTGTGGAATACCTGTGCTGTGCCAGGTATTAACCCTGTCCCTGCCGGAACCAGGACACCAGATCTCTGTGATACTTTTCAATAAAAGGTGTTTACGCTTTAACGTAAATTAAGTAACTTAACAGTTGGTCTACTAAATAAGGCCTCAATCCCCAAAAGCCATCCTTCTGAGAATTAAACTTGATTCTGACAATATATCTAGAGCAAAAGCCCTTCTTTTGCAACTGGCTAAAGTAACAGTAATAGGAGTATCTTCAGAAAATGTTTCTTGCATTCTATGTAATCCTGCAATGAACAACACTGCCCTAGCTCCATTTTATGAAATTTTATTCAATTGTTACTACAACAGAGCATCAGATTATGATTATAATTACGTTTAATAAGCTCTTTATGTAAACTGATTCAAAACAAGCAGGCTTATGCAGATGACCTTGTAATTTGCTGTAATTCAAAGGATTCAGAGTAAGTGAAGCAATTCAAACTCACTGCCTTTTAAGTAATGCATTTGCAAGACAAAGCCCCAGATTCTCCCCCCCTGAAATTGACAGTTTTCTCCCTCTACACAGGACCAGGAGTAAACCACAGGTCTAATCAACAGCACTAAT
Source organism: Chionis minor (assembly GCA_013398295.1). Lineage (NCBI taxonomy): Eukaryota > Metazoa > Chordata > Aves > Charadriiformes > Chionidae > Chionis > Chionis minor. The sequence goes on along the minus strand of VZSF01000040.1, from coordinate 83,960 downwards.
CATCTATGATCTTTCCATTACTTAGCATTTACCCCATGCAGTACATGGCGCTCAGTTACTCTTCCAAGAAAATAACTTTATTCTTCACCCTGTGCCCTCCCAGCAACATAGGCCTATGAAAAAAAGAGATTAAATCCCATACACATATGAAAACTAGGAAAAGGCTTAAAGTCAGCTAGTCTTTACACTGACATGCTGTGCTATATATAAACAATGTCACGCAACCTCTTTCCTCAACAAAAATCCAACATGTCTGCAGAACTGTTGATTCAATTTGCCATTATCAGAGCATGAACTTACTAAAAGAAACAAAACCCATGTATTGCAGAAAATCCAGATGTTTGCAAAATCTGCTAAAACCAGCTAAAATCGTGCTTGCTGAAAAGGTAAAGGACATTTGTTCACGGGTGAAAATGCATTCAATTGTAGAATTTCAGGACAGGAAGTTATGATTCTGCAATAGTTAAACAGGGTACTGACCCAGACCTGTCATCAACACAACTGCAAATGCAATTGTACCAGAACCTGGGGAAACCTGAACAAAGTTTTCTTGCTTGCCCTGGTGAAAAAAAGACTAAAGAATAAGCAGGAAATTCTGCATTTGTAAAATGGAGAGAGAGATGCATTACTGAGGTTGGTAGATGAAAAGTATAATGTAGTACTATGTATTTTTAGCTGTTTTTTATCGTATGCATGTTAACTGCAGCTGACTTTTGGTGACCAATTAGAAATTTGTTTGGGGTTTAGGAGTTTTTTTGTTTGTTTGGGGTTTTTTTGTTTGGTTTGTTTGTTTTCTGTTGTTTTTTTTTTTCTAAATAGAAAACACCATAAAACATATCTTAACCCACAGAAGTTACCAGAAAGCAATGCTGCAGCGTCCCATGCTTTTCCAACAACACCAAAATGAGCAAAACAAGCATCTGAAAACCAAGAAACGCGGAGTCAGCTTTAGCTGATACAGCCCTGATCTGCTCTACAGCAGATTCACCAGGAACAGGTCCCAGGAACAACAGAGGAGAACAGGAGCATGAAAGAGTGTTTGAATTTAGCTGAGCTTGTACCACAGAGGAGCTTATTCTGTCAAAATTCTAATACAGCATACACTTAATCAGAAAAAAACCCCAAACTTTACCGCTCCCGTATAACACTTGCTCTAATCCTCACTCATACGCACCATAAGAAAACCCTTGGGCTACCAGGGATAAAACCCCAGGGACACAAATCAGAGTTTGTAGGCGCTCCTTCTAATCATTCTGAAAATCCAAGGGTTAAACCTTACTCAATTTTTCCAGACACCCCTATCATCCAACACACTAACCTATACATAACATGCCGATGTAGCTGGGAAAAACTTTTATAACTTCACTGGCTCTGAGACCGACTAGTGTACCTTAATCCTTTCTCTTCTTGCCAGCAGTCTGAACATCCCTGAACTTGATGGTCTGAAAAGGGCACAACAGTACATAAGGCAACTTAAACTCCACATTAATGAAGTTCTGTTAAATTAAATTTACTAAAAGTTAACTCCAAAGTAAAAATGTGTATAATGTTCTTCCTGCAGTTCAGATCTGCAACCCTACAGTAACTTCTAGACCTACGCAAAATCTCACTGAAATCAAAGCACGAAGGTGATACAAAGTCACCCCCTAAAAAGGGCACAGCATAGAATTAAAAATATGGGGTTTATCTACTTTCCTCCCCAATAGCATTTTCCTATCAAAATTAATCAGCTTACCCTAAGTTTAGTATTCCCTACAAGAAACAAATTGGAGAAAAAGACCCAACAAAAAAAAGACCAGCTAAAAATGTAGAACTATCTTTATTATAGAACTAACCAAAACGCTACTACTGCATCACTATGACAGGAGGGGAGATGGCGTGTACATCCTGAGAGAGATCATTGCAGAGTATAATACTGCTGCGGCTATGCAGTGAAAAACAGACCGTGATAAAGTTTAAAAGACACATTAACCACAAAAATAAGATCTCAAATGACAAGAAATAAAATCCACACGTAACAAGAGATCAGAAATAAAAAAACCCCAGAACTTAGTAGTATGAAGTCTGTTAGTAATCTATTAATTTTCTTCATTTTTGCTAAACCACTCTCCTTATAGTATGCAAATAGCAATTTTGGATATCTTGTTGTGAAACAAAAAAATAAATCATTACATTATATGGTACCCTGAAATTGTGATCATTAGCACGTGACGGATACATACCTCAAGAGGACGTGGCGGAGGAGGTGGCAGGCTTGCAACTTTGGCTGCTCTTTGTCTTTCCACTTCCAGAGCATATTTACGTGCATTTGTTCGTCTTGGTGGGAGAGAAAAAAAAGCCACAAACCAAAAAAAAACCACACACGAAAGAAGAGAGAAGGGAAATTATTCAAGCAGCAATGGCAACACTGTGCAAAATAAAAGGCAGACCTAAAAATAACCAGACTCAGATGTACCTGAATTGAATGCTTGGTAGATAGGGATGGCCAAGCACACTGAAAAGTCAACAGAACTTATGCTGGAAAGCAGCACCAGACAATTTCTTGAAGCAATGCCAAAATCTTAATGCACACAAGCTTCTAAAGAGCAAAGCATAATCTCTGCTTTTCACTTCAATTTTCAGAAAGCACTGCATCACTTAAAAATATTTTAAATGCTCAAGCATGGACAAAACTAAGTATTTAATCAACAGGTCTCAGCTCTACTCAAGCACAACTATACCCAAGAACACACAGTTCATTTTTCACATCGGCTCAAGTTTGGTCCAATCTCCTTCAGAACCCCAAAAGGCTCAGAAAGAAAACCATGTGCTAGGTCCTTCTGTCAAGTGGGTAACTCTCCATCAGGAACTGGCCTGAGAACATTTTGTTTCATATGTCACCGAACAGGTGTCAGTCAACAACCTAGACCAAAAATAGCAATATAGAGGTGAAAGGCTCCCCACGCACTGAGAGTCTATAAGGCCAGCTCGTACAGTTGACATTTTTGTCTTGGTTTTGCAAATACAATTCTTATCAAGAGCCACAAGCTTTGTCCACAAGCATTAATTCTCCAACCCACAAAATTTCAAAGATTAAAAAAGCTCCAAGCAAGAAGCACCTCACGACGTTGTAAAATGCATTCTATGCTTAATAAAACCAGGTAACTATTGTATACCGGGCTTGCTCATGAAGTAATTTTTCTTTTTGGTACTTCTGCTCTTTCAGGGCTTTTCTATGTCTCTTCTCTGCTCTCTGTTTCCTCTCCTCTGCTTGCTTTGCCAGAGCTTCTAAGTCAGGTTCCTTAAAAACAAAACATTGCAAGCACTTAATTCAGGGGTTTTTTTTTTTACTCGCTTCTCATACTATCAGTGTGATATTTCAAATTAAGTACTGCTGGTAACAATCACAAGGTCAAAATTACTTTCTATCGTATTAGAGTAAAAATATTCTAAAGAATAATTTTTCCTTCTCTGACATCTTCTTTATTCTCTTCTTCTCTACCACAACAGCTGCAGATCTGCCCCATTCCTTGGCCAGCGTTACCAGATACTAGCTTCTCTCTGCATCTCTTTGATAAAGAGAATAATAGAAATACACCTGCATATTTTAGTAAATGTTGACTACACTGTACAGAGAAAGCAAGTTATGACCTTTCAGTCATTAATTACAACAATAGTGTATCAACGGGAACATTTCTTTATAATTAATTCACGGTTCCTCTGGCATTGGTAACCATTTTCCACAAATTCATCCATCCCAGCATCGGAAAGGACCTTACAAAGAAGTTAAAGGCGCTGAGATATGGGAAAGTATAATGCTAGAAAAAGTTAAAAAGCCTGACTAATTCAGGAAGTAAGCTAGTCTGAAAAATTCATGCAAGAAATCTGTGGCACTGCTGATTTCTATAAACCTGGTTCAGAGTCAAATCTACAGAAAATTTCTACCCAACCACCTCAATGATATCTCAAGACAGCCTACACAATTTATAGGATTTTAAAGAAAGTGAAAATAGTTTACAGGTGCAGAATTAAGAAGTGACACTTTGCAGGCTAGGCAAAGGCCTCTGAAGTCCTTACCAAGATTTTCCATGGCAATTGAGCACTGAAGAAAAAAAAAGTGCATTCTCTTAACCATAGAAAAGATACTGTTACATGGTAGAGAAAAAAAGTTACTATATTACTGGCATACTTGAGGCAATGATTTACCATGTGCAGTTTAGTCAAGTACAAACACCCACTACTATATATGTGTACAATCTAACATATACAAAATAAGTTTAAGAGTTTGCACAGCAAAAAACGCTAGCAGATGAGCTTGCTAGACCATCTAATCCTGGTTTTGTGGAAAGGTATCTGCAAAAAAGTACACAAACATTTCAAAGAAGTTTCCATTCTTAAAAAACCTGCCATTTCAGATATTAGGACTGAAAGATCAAGACTATAAAAAACCAAACAGCAACCTTGGTACTTCTAGAACATCAAGCATTTCCCTGACAATGATACTCAGCTGTTTCACTTACATTCTCCTTCGCTCGCCGGTGACCCTCGCCAATTGCTCTTAAGCTTGATAAATACAGTTTTTCTAAGGCTTTCATCTTTTGATCCTGTGCTTTCTGCCATTCAGCTCTCAGTGCCTCCTCTAGCTTATGTAGTTGTTCTTCTCTCTTCTGCTTTACTTTCTGTCTTATCTGCAAGGCGATATACTTCTGTTGCTCTCGAACCTGTAGAAACAGCATTTATGTTTTGTCAGCAAGTTAAAAAAAGCACAGTATTTTTTGCAGCAAGTCTTTCCACAACATACTCTACCCTCCTTTGAGCTTTCCATCTCATCTACTATTCCATTAACAATCTGCACAGAAAATACTTTAGTTATCATTATTTTTTTCCAAAATTAATATATTAATAAATTTAATCTTAGTTAAATGTTTATGGGAAAAGGAAAAGTCCAAAGAGCAACATAAAAAACAAAATGCAAAAACTGCTTGGACTATCCTTCCCTCCAAAAATACAACACAACAGTTTATTAAGGACTCCTCTTACAATGCAACATGGTTTAAAGAAAATCAGCAATGATAAATTATAATGTGTTTACTAAGTTTTTGTTTTCCACTTTGACAGTAAAATTGTGTTTGCTAAAAAGAAAAACATACCAAGATAAAAGCCCAAGAGGGGTGAAGGAGTAGTACACAGTAAATGTCTCGAAGACATATTTTTTGATGCGAAAGATCTGAACAGCTTGTGTAGGACAAAGCAGAGGAAGGCTAAGAAAAGAGTAAGCAGAGCAATGGAGAAATAGCCCTGTGTCCTAACAGCAGGTCAGAAGAACAGAAATGGAAGATGAGATGATCAACCGCCAAGTTCTGAAGCCCACAAAGGTAATCTGCTCAGGCATCCTAGAAGGAGCAGTACTTAAAGCACTTCGAGCTATGACATACTGTAGCAATTCAGTTCATCTAGCGGAAAGCTGTGAAGTTCTGTATCAGCAATAGGTGTCTGCATGATCACTATGAAAACACCTGCAACACCGTAAGAGGTTTGAATCCTCACACAGCAGCAGAAAAGAGTCAACTGCACGTTCACGGCCAGGTAAGAATGGCAGTTACTGTGAAGCTGGCCAGGAAGAAACGATCCTGCAACAGATGCGAAAGTGACTCTAACAGAGAAGGTACAACAAGCAAAATGTGCATTCAGTAGTAAATAAACACGGGAAAAGGAAAAGAATTCACAAGCTAAATAGAAACCATACGATATTATGAACCTGAAATTCAGTTTACATGAAATAAATTTTTTAGTTAATTTTCTTAAATTATTTGTTACATCATTTAAATGAAATACACAACGTGCAAAAATAGAGGCATACTTGCTGTAGCCTCAGTTTTCTTCTTCTTTCGTATTCCTCTTTCAGAAGCATAGTTTCTTCATTAGGACTAAGCCTCAATTTCCCAACTTTTGCAACTTTCCTCTTCATCTTTGGAAACGCTGAATAATCAACTTCTCTGAGAACAACAGGAAAACAAGAAATTGTGCATAAATGATACAGGTAAACCAGCAATAAAAAACAGATATTGCCATAACCTTACAAATCTATCGTGGTATCTCGGAGTGTGAGCTACAACTGTTCATGGCTGATCAAACTGTACTCAACAACATTGGCACTGTCTTTGTGATGTCCACAAAATGAACTATTTATGTAGCAAACTCTGCAACAGTATTACAGTCATATTTTACACTGTAGACCAGACAGGCACATCTGCAAAGTCAATAGCAAACACCATCCCACTCCTGCGAAGATAAAAAAAAACCAAACCACCACTCCTGAAACCCAGACCACACAGTAAAGCAGCCTGGTCACTTAGTTGATTTGTACCAAAACGTTCTCCTACCAGTTATAAGATACTGAGCTTGTTAAGATTTTTGACTGCAGTCCAAGGTTTTCTGCCTTGAGGACTGTCAAACTCCAACAACAGTCTCCATGACAAGCATTTCATTGCAACACTAACATTGCTCACTGACAATTTTTTATTCAAGTTTTCTTAAGCAGCCATTTCAAATTATGCTTCCCTGTAGATTTTCCTGTGGAAGCAGGATCTGTAGGTTCTGTAGATCACTTCCCATTTTCCTTGCGATTATAATTTTCATCTGCTGAGCAAAAGGACTTTTTGAGCTTGATTTGCAGGCTAGTCCAAAACTGCCCCCAAAACATAAATCTGTATTTGATCTTTAAATATTTAGATCCCTGAAAATACTGTCCCAAAAGAAACCAACAAATATTTTCAAAAGCCACTGTTTAGTTTTAAAAATCAAAAGCTTATTACTAATAAATAATCCATGTAGCACTAACAATTTAGCCAACATGTTACACCTGAAAAGATTTATTTTCAGTATCATAAGTAATAAAACAAATAACAAAACTCTAAAGAATCAGATGAGGTGTAAAATGGAAATTATTATCGGTAAGATACTTTTAGTACAGGGTTATTAACCCAATGAATCCCAGGTTCATTACAGGATAAATAGGGTCAGAATCACAGAATCAGGGAATGGTTTAGGTTGGAAAGGACCTTAAAGATCACCTAGTTCCAACCCCTCTGCCATGGGCAAGGACACCTCCCACTAGACCTGGTTGCTCAAAGCACCATCCAACCTGGCCTTGAACTCTTGCGGGGATGGGGCATCCACAGCTTCTCTGGGCAACCTGTGCCAGCGTCTCACCACCCATGTCTCATGGTGAAAAATTTCTTCCTGAGATTTAATCCAAACCTATCCTCTTCCAGTTTGAAGCCATTACCCCTCATCCTATCACTACATACCCTTGTAAAAAGTCCCTCCCCATCTTTCCTGTAGGCCCCTTTCAGATACTGGAAGGCTGCTATAAGTTCTCCCTGGAGCCTTCTCTTCTCCAGGCTGAACTACCCCAGCTCTCTCAGCCTGTCTTCACAGCAGAGGGGCTCCAGCCCTCTGATCATCTTTGTGGTTCCTGCTAGCCTTCCTTTATTCAGCTGATGAGGTACAAATCAGAAGTTTATCAATACACATAATTAAGGAACAAATGACTACATTCCTCCCTTCCCCCTCCCCAGAAAAGAAAACATAGAGGATGAAGAATACAAAGTCAAAAGATCTAACACTTAAAGGATAAACGCGAAAGCAGGTAACGCAACCACCACCAGAAAGATTCAGCTGCGGTACAACGCAATCAGTAAAGACACGGCGCTGAAACCTAAACCAGCCTTCCCTTGCTAGGGGGTCCCGTGAGCAACGTGAACGCCTCTTACTACCGTGCCCGGCCCAGCCACGCCGAAGGCACCTCTCCAGAGCCGGGAAGCGAAGCAGCGTTCCAGGGTAAGGGCGAGGGCAGCGGTGCGGCCGGGGAGGCGGAGGGCGTGCAGGCCTGAGGCGGGCGGCGCGGCGCCGGCGTAGGCCGGAGCCCGGGCGAGCCCCAGCGCCAGCCAGATCCGCCCAGGAGGCCGCGGGCCCGCTCGGGCCGCACCGGGAGCCGCCACCGCGGCTCGACCAGCCCGCGCTGAGGGGAGGGGGGCGCGGAGGGAAGATGAAAGGCAAGTGCGCCCTCGCCCGGCCCCGGGAGCCCGAAGGCGGGAAGGGAGCGGCCTCACAGCGGGGCCGCCCGCACCTACCGGCCGCCAACGGCTGCCGCCTCCTGCCGCGTCACCCCCAACGCCGGCCCCGAGCGGCCAATCACCGCGGCCGCAGCGGGAAACCGAGAGCCCCGGCGGGACCGGCGCACGCGGAGCACCCCCCTCACCGCCGCCACACCATGCTGACGGCAGCGCGCATGCGCCAACCGGCCGCCATGCCCCGCCCCTGCCGCCCGGCGACCAATGGGAGCCGCGGAAAGCTGTGAGTGGCCGCTGAGGCCGGAGGCGGGCGATACAAAATGGCCGCTGGGGGTTAGCGGGGCGCTCGCCTCCCTGCCCGTCGGGGCCGCTGTTCTCAGCCAGGCCCCTCCCAGGGACGGGTGTGACGGGGTTAACGCTTTGCCCGCTTACCCAGGCGGTCTCGGCACGTACCTGAAGGGGCGCATTGCCTCAGCTGGCCGTAGCCAGGGTTCCCAAGCACTAAAGCCGGTTTCATCTCACGGGTTTTACCTCAAAGTGCGTGACTGCCTTGTTCAGCGGCGCCTCCGGGTGTAGGGGTCGCAGGAGAAAACGCGGGCTCTGAAGTGCCCTGGCCGGGGAGTGCTGCTCTGCCTGTCGCCTGGGCCTGCACGCCGGGCCGAGCCCCTGCCGCGACCGCCTAAACTAGCGCTGATCGTTCTTCTGTAAACCGTTTTTTTAGCTAATGCCTGCGCCTTGTGAGGCTGCTGCAATACTTGCTTTAATCCTCATGTTTTAGTTTTCTTTCTGAAGGGGACCATTTACTGCATGTGTGAGACTTGCAGCGGTTGGGATTTGAAAGTGGACTTTCTTCGCGAACATCTGTATTGTTGGTGTGGGAGTCTGCTTTATCTGACGTTATTTGACTCACTGGACAAACGTTTTCCTTTTTGGAACACCACGAGTTCAAATCAAAATGTTCAACCCATGTCTTTTTATTTTCACTTTGAAAGACAGATGTAACTATAATCTGAGTCTTTAAATTTCTTTATCATCCAATATCAATCTCTTCCTGACATATTTCTGCAAATTTTTTTTTCCTTGCAGGAAGCAGTGAGCTATTCAGCAAAATTCCTTGATTTCACAGCAAGGTTGCATAATTTCTGTAGGATTTTCCTCTCCTCGCCTCGTCATCCGATATTGTTGATTTACGAGGAACGTAAACCTGAGCAAAAACTCCGAGCGAAAGTGTCCCGCTGCCCCCGGGGATGAAGCAGGAGAGGCTGTGCTAGACTGTCTTTGTGTGGAGTATGTTCCCAGGGCCTCGGCTGCTGCTGCAAAACCGGGAATGCTTGTGACTTACAATGGATCAGGCACAACGGAGACTATCAGCTGTCTCCCACTGAAATGTGACTGCAAAATATAGCTACTCTCTGTGGCAGTTCCTTCTAGAAAAAGGAGAAAAAACTATTTTTTACTAGGACCTAACTGCCATGGTAACCAGCCATATTGTGCCCTGCAGGACTGAAAGCAGAAGGGCTGAGATTACTTGGTAAAAACTTCGGGGTTTGGTGCATACGGCTGCACAAGAAACACACTAAAAAAATACAGGGTTGCAAACCAAAAGGCATGAGCGTAGGAAGAAGAGGTGACACGGCAGCTGGCGGTGCTGTCTTCCCTGCCTTCTCCATCTCCCTGCGAAACTGCCGCCTTATTCCCAGACCTCTGTGCTATGGGATCAGTTAGGGAGATAATTTGCTTTCTGTCAAGTGCTTGCAACTTGCTGCAAAGTGCTGACTGTAATAGCTGCTACCACGTTAATACCTGATTGTACATTAAAGACACCCAGATGCTTCACAGTATACATATTGAATAAATTAAATGCAGGCAGTGTGCTTCCAAATGTGTTTTCCAGTCTCCTTATTGGATTTTTTTGTCCTTCAGCATTTTCATTATGGCAGTGCTCTCCACAATAACATCTCTTCTAAATAGCTTTATCCCACAGGTCAACAGGTTAAAAAAAAATTGAAGACAGTCTATTAGGAGAGTAATTGAGATTATAGATTTTAGAATCCTCTACTTATAAAATGTGAAAGAGGTCAAATATATGCTCCTCAATTATACTATTGGAAAAAAAAGGGATATTATGAAACCTACATGCGCTGGGTAAGAATTTTGTTTCAAGGGTGTTTTCTAGTCAATGTATTGCAGAATTATTTTTGCTACCATTTACTTTACATATATATACTGGAAAACAGGGATGTAGCAAACAGTCATTTTAATACTGTAATGTGTTCTACTTTTTACTACACCTGTTAGAATCACAGTATTACAGGCCGGCATTAATTCTTTCCCCTTGTGAAGGAGATGGTGTTCCTGTTCTAAAAGGTGAATAGTGATGCAGCAATACCAGTGCATCCAGCCAGACATTCATAAAACCGGAGATAATGGCTCCCCTGTGCTTCAATTACTGGTCACATTCCTCCTGGGGAAAAGGAATGATACTTGGAGGAGTTATCTACAAATTCCCAGGATGGTTGGGGGAACATCTGAATTTATTTTCGGGAACAGAATGGTTTCCATATATAAGAAATGTCTTGCGGTGTGACTCTATGTGAAAACACAGATTTAAAAGAAATCGTTTCTATTTCATGCGATTGAGGAGGGGTCGTATGACCGCGAAGTCTGCCACTGAGGGGGCCTGCAGCCTGTGCTCAGGAGCTCAGACCGCAGTGTGGGCCTTCTGCCGTCCCAGAAAATGGCTGTTAAGAGTGGGACTGTCTGTACTTCCCTCCGCAGAGGATGTTTATCCCACCAGCAGATGAACCACTGCAAGAGATGCTGGCACAGGCTCGTTGCCTTGGGGTGCTCTGTGGGACTGTGAAGCCTGGATATAAGATTAGTGAGACTGGAGTTGCCTTTGCCTGCCCTGAGAGAACAGATTCCCTCTCCCGTCAGCAGGTCGAGTGGACCAGCGTTTGCAATCCATACCTCTTAGTGCCACACAGCAGCACTTGCTCCTTTCTTCATTAGACATTCTTAACGGGCCCCCTCCTTCTCTCAGCCTCACAGGGGAAGGATGACCTTGCAGGCTTTTCTCCACCTTCAGCAGGGAAGCACTGGTTTTATACGTTTTCTGAGATCCAGTAATGGAACAGTACAACCACCTGACAGCTCACCCTTGTGCAGGACTTGGCACCCTGCAAGAATTAAGTATTCTCCTTGGAAAGCTCTGAAGGAAGAGCTTTAAACAAAGTGTCATATTCAGACACTAAACCTCCCACCCCGAGTCCTCTAACACCTCATTAGACAGTAATGCAGTTTCCTGTTTCTTGTCTCCTCCTTGCTGATTACTGAAGTATCTGCCCGAAATGAGAACTTCTCTCAGTTTGAATTGGCCTTTCCCCGCATTCGGTGTTCCTCAATGTCACGTACCACATTATCATATGGTCTTAAATGTTTCCCTGCGGTTCATTTTGGTTTGATCTGTGATTACTTCTCCCATGCTGTTTTATTTCTTTTAGCACCTGACACTGGACATCTAATTACTGGGACTGCCAGGAACTAACGGGGTGTGGTTTTACAAAGGTTTGTAATTCTCCCGTTCATACAGTCTGAAAACTGCAAGGCGCTTTTGTTAAATAGTTTGCATTAAGTGTGGTTTTTATGTGTAAGCTTTGCAAACATAGATGAAGTTTTCTAACAAGGAAAAAGGGCTAATCTTTATTTTTGAGACTGACGAGTCTACTGTGGTCAGCCCATGCAAGCACAGCCTATAATAGTCTCTGCCTGAGACCGATTTGGAGATAAATTTTCCTGACAGATGTGGAAGGACACATTACATCACATGTAATAGATGGCTGCAAAGCTATGCTTTCTAGTACCAAAGCAACTGTATCCAGAGCTGTGCCTGCATAAATTCTCAACTTGCAGATTCATCATAAAAAGATGCTACAGTTTAAAAAAAAAAAAGGAGCAAGATACGAGGTATAAAAAGCTAAGTAGCTGGTAAAAGAATAATTACATGTAATTAAATGAAGTACAACGTACATCCCAAAATTATTGTCATGGAAAGACAAACGGATGTAAATTCAGATCTGGTTTTAGATATAAATGGTATTTTCTTACAGGAAAAAAAAAAAAAGTGTGCTTTCTTATGACATTAGTCCAGAAGCTGTTATTAGGGAACCAACAGTAACTTTAAGCAATGCTCATTCTCTATTATGGATGTCCCTGGGACTTCACCCAGCGTCCTTCACCCAGCTTAATGGTTTGGGTCTCTGGAAAATAACCAGCCTTGGGATGGTAAAAGCAGCACCAAGTGCTTAAGAGCTTATATTCATGTATGAGCCGTGGTGCTGCATAAGGGCATTTTAAAATGGGCTCTTGAACTCTTCCCCCAAAGCTTGAAGCCAACAGAAGTGAGCTGGATTCAGGTTTTTACAGACAAAAAGGAGCCTTGTGTAGCTACGCTGCTGCGCGTCCTCAGAACCCGTCTGCCTAACTACTCAGTGATGCCAGTGTACGCAGAATTCTGCAAGACAAACTTAGTGTGTGCGCATTCATTTACTAAAATTCTTGTAATCTGCATTCAGCCTTCTAAAATATATTGGAAGCATACACAGAATTTTCTCCAATTGTTATAATATGCATAATAACTATGTGTGCAAATAGGTCAATTATACTCGGTCCAGTGATTTTACAGCTGGTTGTTGCCAGCTTCTCTCAACTACTGTGCCATATCATGTTTGGCTAACCTTCCTTTGTTTCTTCTTGTCATATCTACTTTTATTCAATTTCAGAAACTATACTGAACATTACCTGCTCTATTGCAGGTAGTTTCAAGCAGAAAATAGAATGGTGCTGAATTTTCTCATGTTTCCCTTAAATAATGGATTCCACTCCAGTAAGATCTCTTAAATGGCTTGAAATTTTACGTTGCAGAAAAAGACCTCCTTATCTGATTAAAAATACTTTTTTATTTTAGTCCTACATTGGTGGTAAGCACCATATTTTCAGCATGTAGTACAGATGAAATTGGGAGAAAACTAATTTTTTTCTAATTTCAAAATGATTACTTTTTCTCCAGCCTAAATTGGCTTGTTTTGTATTGTTTGCCTTCTCCTTTTGATTACTTATGTTTATTACCTTGTATAGAGGAGGTGTTGGGGTTTTCACAAGCTTCAGTTTCCCTCAGATGCACATCCAAATGCTGTGCTGTAAGCAATAAAATTAAGGTCAGAACATCTTGAAGAATAGGTTAAGGCTTTAAGTCTACAAATCGCCAAAGAAGAGGTTAAAGGTTGTGAATGAAATCATAAAGAAAAGTAAATGTTCGGGTCCTGCCAACTTAATCACTGACTCAATCAGAATCCCTTTTGGTGTCTGTCTTAAGAGTCATTTGTACATAAAGGAACTAAAAATGTGTGCTAGTTCCCTTTCCTTACTGCTGGCTTCTGCTGTCTCTGACAACTTCTGCAGCGGGTGACGTACAGGGTAAGACACAGAATGCAGGTCTCCTCCCAGGAAAGTACATGTCACTGTCCATGGATATCTGTTATAATATTGTAATATTTTTTTATGAAATACCAATGAAATATTCACAATGTAAAAAAGAGTGGATCCTGGCTTGATCAAGACCTTGACAGCCTAAATCAAAAAGACTATATGATCAGACAGACCTGTGATAGATCAGGTTATGCTTCTACCACAAATTAGCTTTGATGTTTTTAGTAGAAAGAAAATTATTGTATAGATGGAGTCATTAAAAAGCTTTATGCAGGAAATATGTTTCAAAGAGAACCTTAAAAAAGGAATGGATGGTGAAGAAATTTACAAGGACTGAGAATGAATTTGCACCAAGAGGAAGAACGTGGAAAAAGCTGCAGAGTGAACAAACTTGTGTTTAGAAGAAAGCAGTGAAATTGGGGCAGTGATATACTGGTCCTTATTGCTCCCATTTTACTCTTCTTAACAGATACCAATCTCTCTACAGACATGGAGACATTTTCTGTCACAGTTATGCTAAATATTCTGGAAACCTGAGGAATGAAAGAACAAAAGGTCTTTAGCTATTGGAAAGAGTCAAGGCTGAGAAAAGAAAATGTGGAAGGGAAGATGATTAATGACTTAGATGCTAGGTTGGTAAACTGGAGTCTGAGCTTTATTTTTCTGTGAGACCATAGATTTTTTGTGCGTGTGCTCTTGGCTTAGTCTCTTTGGGACTGATCTGATAAACGGAAGTAAGTCCCAGAATCCTGATCCTGAAATGCCTTGCTAAGCTACTAAAGTCTAGAAGAATTTAGCATTTTTTAATCCTAAAGATCCCTGAGCTTCTAGATTTGCTGACCTTTACATGCTCAAGCCCCTCTAATGTTGACAGGACTGAATGGCTCACAATCTAAACCTGAACAAGATTCCGGAATTATATATTTTTTAATATGTAAGTCAAGATCGAGTGTACTCATAAAGTACATGTAACAACAGCTGCAGAGGGTTCTGCACAAACCAGACTACTATCTTCTTTTGTGATTGGAGAGAAAAGGCAGTTGGAGACCAGGCCTCCTGTTTTCCATGGTTTTGTCTGAACAGCCTGATCAGAGTCATCTGCTCACTCTCTTTATGGCCAAATTACCAGTGAATTATGTTTTGCGCAGCTGCATGGCTTCACAGGAAAAGGCGGATAATCCCATCTTCCTAGAAAGAGCTGTGCTTGGTGGTTAGAACATCTCTGTGGGAGCTGACTCTGACTTGTACGAAAAAATATTGACTCTTTCCCACTTCCTCCACAAGTGCTGTGACACCAAACTGCCGTTAAGTCGATGCCGCTCCTACTGCCTGCTCCTGTGGGAAAAAAAAAAAAGAGTTTTGCCCAGCGTTTTTTTGAAAATGTGGGTTCCTATATTTAGTAGAGGTTTGAGGCTAAAGGCTTCTTTTCTGAAAAGCATATCCTTATAGGTCTAAGAGGTGGAATTTAAGATATATTTCTTTTCTCAGTATTTCCTACAAGCTAGTGCTGCACTTTTGGTTGAAGTGGTTGCCTATTGGTGTGCTCACATCCTTACATCGTACCTCGAGGTTCCAGTAATGCCTAGGGGATGTACCCAGCAGTATGAGCCTAAAATCAGAGACGCCTATTGAATCTGGCCCTTTGTTTCAGTTATTAAAGTAATGCTGAAGTCAATGAATGGGACAGCAGCGGCAGTGGAGGAAGACATGGACAGGAGTTTCATTTGCCCCTGTAACGCCCTTGGTAAAGGAAAAACTTTTTTTTCTCAATGGTCCAATAAAATTGCCTCAATCTGCTTCCTTGGGTGATCAGTGCTTGTCTGGAATTTTATCACTGTCCTTTTTAGAGGATAATTTAATTGTCTTACATTTATCGAGGCAAGGTAATAACCTTAGATTTACATAGAGCTAATTTCTTTCTTTGTGAGTGGGTTCTGCAGGATGTGAGCAATTAAGCTTCTGTGGGAGGATACAGGAAACATGATTAATGGATCAAAGAGACACCATCTAAGGGAAAGGGGTATAATACCAAGGGAGATAATGCTCCATTTCATAATAGTTATGCAAATATGCCAAATGTTGGAGAATTCAATTAATATTTGACAAATGGATTTTCTGTGATGCAGGGTAAACACATACTGGGGAAAAAATAAAGCTCTGCTGCACTTTATCTGTTAGCTTACACTTACGCAGGCTGGGTTGGCTGGTCAGGCATCTCATTCCATTGCAGGTGGCAAAGAACAGCTAGGCACGGACCAGTGCCAGGCAGTGATGTTGTTTGGATGAAAAATATGGACAAAGGTTAAATTCTATGCGCACGTGGCCAACCAGTGCTTGTCAGTGCGCTTAGGTCTAGTGCTCAGTCCTCTGGTAAAAGCAACATTTTATTCCATGTAAATGAAAAGTGGTTTAAGAATGAAGGAGACAAAATTAGACAATGTCTGTGTTCTGGATTTTCTTTTTTACTTCTCTTTTCTTGTCTGTAAAAGCAACATTAGTAGAAAAAACAACAATCAAGTAGGAACAGAATGCCTGAGCCGGGACTCAACAAATCTGAGCCTCAGTTACCCAAGTATAAAATGCGGTTAATATTAATGACACATAAAGGCAATGACTCGTTCAGATACTGTAATGATGGGAGATGCACAAATACCTAGATTTACAGAAAACTTAAGTTTCTTGTTTGTTTGCTAGCTTCCATGCTGGATATGGTATTTTAATTCTATTCTAAAATACCCCATTCCCTTACTAAAGATGTAATACGAGGTGTTGTTCTGAGAAATCCCGATCCAGAGAAGGAAGGCATTTGAGAAGCAGACTGAAGCAACTGAAGAGTTTCTCACCACAGAGACTGGGCACTGAGCTAACGAAATGCAGCAAGAGTTGTGGAGCTGACGTTCTAAGCGTGAAACTCCAGTTTGTCCTTTGGTTGCAACAGTGCTATATGTAGCTGGGTATCAGGGCTATGCAAACCCAGACCCCTAAGTCATGAATTCCCTGGATGGTCTACGAGTTGCCCAACTAGTCACCTGCATCGATGATTTAGATTGATTTGAAACAATGGACTGACTTGAGACAAGGCGATTGACTGGCCTTCCAAGCCACCTCCACAATTAAAAATACGACTTTCACAGAAGCTCTCTGGATAGGAATTTTGGATGGTTCTAGAGATTTCCCCAGACCGCTCCTGCTGTCCCTATATCAACTTTTATGCTTAAGTGTGTTGCTTAACATTCTGGGTGGAGAATCTGGTTGAGAGATTCCCTTACATGGCTCTTGCTGCAGAATTGACCAAACTTTATACAGACATTTGTAAATAGGCAGTAGAAATGGTTTCTACGTATGGAAAACCAGTCACGTAGGACCTTTGTACATACTTCTGACAGGTAGGGGATGCTTTGTATGGAGTTTAAGATAATCTGTAGGAATGGATCAATCATACACGTGCTGGAGCGGTCGCACAGCACCGCAGGCCAGTTAGATGTAAGAACTGAGCAGAACGGTGGCTTAAGAGGCTGAATCACATGATCCAGTTAAGACACCACTGCAAGGACCCCTTGCAATGGCAACGCCATCTCAACAACAGCCAACTGTCCTGTTTAAGAGATCTAATTTGCTGTGCGAGCATTACCCCATACCAAGACCTCATGAAGCTATTTCTTTTTAGCCAACACTCTGAGTGGTCATGCAAAACAAATCCTGGACTGTTAGGACATCCCACGCCTTGCAGTCAGGAGTTGTAGGGACATTCCTTCAGCATCTAGAGACAAGAAGTGGGGAAAGAACTTAAGAAATTAATCTTCAAAATGCTGTGTTCCTCAGAAAACCTACTCTTGGAGACGGCATGCTCCTACTTTACTTGGAAGCTCTCTCAATGCTTCAAATGAAACCTCTGCTTATTGCTTTTTTCTGTGAAAGTAGGTGTCTGTGAAAACAGAAGTCCACCGTGATGCCACCAGGAATGACTAGGTGAGCTATAAACGTATATATCACTCAAGGACTGTATTTTTTTCAGTGTAAATCATGACAGACAGGTTCCCCTATTTAAAAGTGATACTACTGTTGCTTCTTCAGTGGGGTTGCTTAGTGGTCAAAGCAGTTATCCCACACAGGGGAGATCTGGGGGTCATCCTTAACCTGCAAATGCCCTGTTTCAGGCTAGGAAAGTCTGTTTGGGGGTATGGCCTGTGCCAACTGGGCTGCTGTGCATCCAGGAATGAGACTGGAAAGAAAAGAGGCAGGGTGGTACCAGGCTCCGGAGGCACGGAGGGAAAGGTGAGGGGGCCTGGAAGTCAGGCAAAGATTGAATTCTCTGCTGTGCTCTGAACTATCAATGCATTTTCCACTAGGTAATCATGAGATGAACATTCAACGCTAATGAGGGAGTTGAGACCCCAGGTTAGGATTCTCCTTCAGACATTATTCCTCTAGAATGAGCCATGCTCAGTTAGGACACTACAGTGAGGGGAAGGCTCTGTGCTGTGTATCCTGTGCAGGTAGAAGCTCCAAAGTCCAGAATAAGAGAAGTGCTCAGACACGTGTTATCCTCAGGATTTTATACTGGCTGGTCATCAAGCCTTTGTGTGGCACTCTGGGCTACCCTGGGAAGCGTCTAATTCTCTTCTTTGAGAATACGGACTTTACATGCACAGTTTCAGTTATTTGATTCATCCTGCTGAGACCAGACTTTGTGATGCTTGTAAGAACTGCATAAATAGGCACTCCAGATCTCATCCTCGCATCATTTAAGTGTGCATTTTCCCTTTGCTTTTGACGGCAGGGGAGGATATGAGCCCTATTTTCTCCTTGTAAGGCATGTGTTCATTCATATTGATTCACTATGGTCAAGTTACAAGATCTTAAGAAAATCCTCATCTCTTCTATTAAGCCATCTATTTAAATCAGAGGTAATAAATTTTAATAAACATTGATATTTTTCCCGAGTTTATGATTTCTTTTAACAAGCAGTTTTGCTGTGATCTTTGAGTTATTGCCGCTAATAGATGACTTCCCTGTTGTCAGGGTTGATTCTATCTCAAAACGTATTAATCTCACCCACATGTACACTTTAGTTAAATATATTTTGGCAGACATCCACCACTGGAATCAGTGCTGAACACCACAGAGTACCCTAATTGGCTCTGAAATTCATAGTTTTATCATACGATTCTTCACGATACAGTGTGTCCAATTAGATTTAATGAGCTCTTTTTCAGGACAAGTTGACCAAACCAGTGCTATTGCTAATTTAAAGAGGCTTTAGAAAAAGTTACTTGATTAATTTCTTTCCTAAATTAAAACTTTCTAGGACATATTGCTGCTTCTTTTCCTTTTAGCATGTGAATATAAAAAAGCCTAATATTGGAAATAAAATGTTTTCCCAGGGTGTAATTTCCCATGAGTGTTGTAATGTCTTTGTTTTTCCTTGCAAATATTTTGGCAACAAAGATAAGTCTAGCATAGTCTTATATCACGTTGATAAAAGCAAGTTAAGTAGCATGAGGACTGAGGAACCAGTAGCAATGCAGCTATCGTAGTGTGCATTGAACAAGACAGCTTGAAATCCTGTGTAAATACTAGGCAGCTGGTGCCCAAGCTACTCTAGCTACACTGCCAGCTCGAGAGTTCAGTGTAAAAACATTCTCAGTTAATACAGAACTGGTTTAACAATGGTTTTCTCTGGAAAAATCACCTTGCTGGACACAATCATGCTGGCTAGGACAGAAGGAAGCTTCAGCCGTTACTGCCTGAATTCACTAGAGCTTGCAAGGTACACAGACCTGAGCTGGTCCGCGCTGGAAAGCTGTGTACTACAGACCTAATTCACGGGATCGTAACTGAACCCCTGGAAAGATTACAGCATGGAAAACAACACGGAGGAAGGACGTCATTTGGCCTCCTTGTCACTGCAGCGCTAGCAGAGGGGATAACAAAGCATACGGATAAGTTGTTAGTTGAAGATGCACTGCAAAATATCAGCGTTAACACATGGTTGAGAAGAGTGGTGTTTGGGAAGAAAAAGGAGATCCAAACACTTGAGACAGTCATTCACAAGGAAGGGTTCTCTAACAAGCCGATGCTATTTTATGCGGTACCCTTCTGGTTCCTACCTTTCATCTAATGTTGGTTGGTAGATGGTGGGAGCTAGTAGGCCAAGGTTCTCTTTCACAGAATCACAGAATGGTTTAGGTTGGAAGGGACCTTAAAGATGAAGGGAAGATGAAAAGATGAAGGGAACCTTCATCTAGTTCCAACCCCCCTGCTGTGCACAGGGACACCTCCCACTAGACCTGGTTGCTCAAAGCACCATCCAACCCATCCTTGAACACTTCCAGGGATGGGGCATCCACAACTTCCCTGGGCAACCTGTTCCAGTGTCTCACCACCCTCAGAGTGAAAAATTTCTTCCTGAGATCTAACCCACACCTATCCTCTTCCAGTTTGAAGCCATTACCCCTCGTCCTGTCATTACCTGCCATTGTAAAAAGTCCCTCTCCAGATTTCTTGTAGGCCCCCTTTAAGTACTGAAAGGCTGCTCTAAGGTCTCCGTGGAGCCTTCCCTTCTCCAGGCTGAACAGCACCAGCTCTCTCAGCCTGTCCTCACAGCAGAGGTGCTCCAGCCCTGGCATGATCTTCGTGGCCCTTCATTTCAAGTTGCAAGAGCAGAGATGGGAGCAGCTCCTTGGGATGGGTTCTGCTGGAACGGGCAGCTCTACTCCCACCCTTCTCTTCCCTGCGCTCGGCTGCCTGGCTTCCTCCCACCTCATTCACCAGCTGATTTGTTTAGGCAAGGCACTTGTCCTAGTGGGATTACTTTCCACAGCTGCAAAATGGGAATAATACACCCAGTTTTTAAAAATGCATTGAGAACTAACAGCATGAACCTCAGAACAGGAGTGGAAATTACTGTTATTGCAGTTTTACTTGCCCCTACTTCCTGTGTGACAGTGTCCCAGGCCATGATCGCTTCATAAATGGCTAAGTCTGAGTTATTAAGAATCAAATAGTTATGTTCCTGATTGCATTAGATAGACATACTAAGGCTTTTGTGCCTGGTATCCTTGCTACTTCTTACAAAGATATTTCTCATTTATATACAGAAATAACGAGACAGAAAAATGTTCAAAGGATTGCCTGAAAGCTGCAGATCACTTCTGGCAATAATTATTTATCTGTCCACCATTTTGTCGGTGTGTAGTTTATTGCCTCTCAGTATAGATATAACAACAAATTACTTAGCAGAATCAAAGGTGCTTATTTTAAACTTACAATGCTCTCTTTTGACCTGTACACAAACAAGCAGCACCGTGGAGGACATATGCACACTTTACAGTTGCTGATCTTTTTGTGCTAATTTATTTTCATGCATCTGGTTGTTTTCCTAATAGAATAGACCAGTCTTCCTTCTCTAAAGAAAGTAGTCATGGGACAATTGCTTGAGGTGCTATAATGAAAGCCAATATATTGTGATGTGTTTTTAGCAGAGTGGGGTAAGCATGAGTACCTTGTGCGTTAACTGTTTCTTTCAGCTGTACAGTACAAATTTGGCTCTAACAAGGACAATGTATTCGCATTTTACACAGTCAAGAGTCAACATTAACTAAATATCCTTGCCCTATCCCCCGAGAGAGGAGAATGTCATTAATCTCTTTTACAGATGAGGAAACGACATCGAATTCACATTGTGAATCCATTGACTTCTGTGTAGTTATTCCAGATTTACACCAGTAGAAATAAGACTAACATTAGTCCTCAAAAGAATAAGCCACTTGCTCATGGTTATCTAGTCACAAAGCTGCACACTCAGAATTAGAAACTGAAGACATCCATGTTTCCTTTGCTGTTATCATAAGACTTTCTACTGAAGTAGCATCTATAAACCTTTAGTTAGGATAATTAAAAAAAAACAAAACAAAACCAAACACACCACCACAGAATTTTACATTGGTCTCTCACTCGTGTTTAGAAATAATTGCCCTGTGTCTAGAAAGATCTGCATCCTATGGAAATAAATGAACAAGAATAAATTATTTTTTATGAACTTCTACTTGCCCAGAAATGTGGATGTTTTTCTGGGTATATTTAATAGCAGCAAAGAATAATGGGCTTCCTAGATTGCCAATGAGCAAAGAATGTAAGTTAAAAGCCTTTTTATATGCAAATACTTCATTATGTTTGGGGTTTTACTTTTTTTTTTTCCTTTTTTTTTTTTTGAAAGCAAAAGCACAATGGGACATCAGTTATTTCAATTTACATATGAATACCCAGAATTCACTTTCCACTTACAGTTATTCCAGAGTCCTGGTGGTACCTGTCAGCGTTTGAGGACTGGAGTAAAGCGGGAGTCTGCTGACTTCTCTAGACAGAGTGCTCTGCAGAAATTACACTATTTCTGCAAAAACAGGAAATCTTTTTGCAAGATATGTGTTCCTTCCCAAATAAGTGGTGGCAACAGCATTATTTCTGAAGCGGTATGACTTGAAAACACAAATACAACTCTCATGTCTCCTAGTTAAACTATTTCTAATGTATTCATTATAAAAATGCTTAGCTATTGGTTATAATATACTCACTGCAAGTCTGGGAGCTAGAGCTGAAATTCGGCCTTAAACAGAGGATGAGTACCGAGCTTCATGCGTAAGGACCACTCAAAACAAAGTTCAGTCCTGCTCATTAGTCTCCTTGCTCTGAGGCCCTTATGGGTTGAACGGGCACTGACAGTGCTGGCCAGCATCCCCTTACCATGGCTGAGCAGTGCCCAAAGGGTTCAAATTCCTTTTGGAAATCAGGTTAGAAGGTAACTGCAACTAAATCTTGAGTGTTCCAGATCAAACAATATCAGATCTGCAGACTGAAAAACTACTTCCTAGGTCAGAAACCAACATGGAGGCCAAATTTCATGAACCGGTTCAGTGATATCGCTGACACGACACATCTGGTCTGCTGAAATTAAAACTAATGTTCCAGTGGGGTTTGATATTCTTCTGAAAATTAAAAATACTTAAAATATTTAAAATCTGTAAATCTAAATAGGAAATAAAACATTTATTTCTTCCAAAATTGTTTTTCCTGTTAAACTCCTTCCAAATATAAGTGTATAAGAAAATCAATTACATAAAAGTCCTTGCAAGACCAACTTTGAGCCACAAAATTCAATCCATTCAGATTTTAGCAGAACTCTAGAGATTGTAGTCCATTTCCAAAAATGTGCAGAGATGAGAATCAGAGGTTGAGAAAACACTACTAATCTCAAAACTCAAAGGCAGCATTTTAAAAAGTATGGATTGATTATTTATAGTATCGTGTAAATAACCTTCACTGTTAAGTTGCCAAAATATTCACTAATAATTAATATTCAAAACCTCAATTTGGAAAATGCTTATCACAGTTTCATTATTTTCATTATCCGTGAGTGCTGCTCTTCTTTCTCTGTCAGCAGTGCCTCTTTCCTGATACAGCTTATCATCAGGTGCGATTCTTGTCTGTCTCACATGGCAGCACTTGAATGCCTGACAGATGCTGGCAAGTCTAACAGATCTTACGTGGAAAACTTTTCCTTTGTAAACAGTAATAACAACCTTCCTATGCAATAAATTAGAAAGCCCATGGACTTCCTGGTTCTTGAACTGTATTACCAAATAGTCACAAAGGTGAATTCTATTTCATTGGCTGATGTTTGCTTATTTAAGGTAAGGTATATTCACCTTTATTTTTAATTAATTGCACTAGTAAAACACAAGGGGGTTTAGACGCTAAAAGCTGATACAGATAACAAGATACATTCTCTCTAGGGAAAAATCTATGATTTACATACGGATCTGTAATCTTACGTGGGGGCGATGTGTCCCCATCCCACCCTGTCTGTTCTCTGCCTTCTCTCCCACACTGGTCACAGCGCCACAGGGTGAAAGACTATTCTTTTTCAGGGTCGGTGCATCACCAGATCTGCAGCGCGAATAACTTACCCCGGGGTTATACTCACCCACATTTAAAGCACTTGGCCTCCTGTTAAGCTTGCTTCCTCGCAGGGAAGGCAAGGAAGTCACAACACAAACCGGCAAGTCGTTTTTGTCACAACACAAAACGGCAAGTCAGTCTGGGATACGACAGGATCAGGCCAGTGCTTAACCAAGAGGATAGGCTTTTGGTTCCTTCAGAATCGCGCTCTCTTACTTGTCCTTGCGGCTTTCAAAAGCATGGAGCAGGAACAGAACAAAATACATGCTGCCAAGGTGAGCTTACGTGATATACCTTATGGGTGCCTTACAAAACACAATGTAAAGCACTGTAAGACGGCTGTTTGCACAACTCCCGCAGCAGCGGCCGAATGAACGTGCCCAGCTTCACCACTGCAAATGCAGTCCCAATCTCCGGTACCTCACCACCTATGCCAAATTTATTCTGACAACAAAAGATGGCTAGGAGCCTGAGACACTTCCAGGATAAATCAATGCTCCTAGATCAGAAACAAGAATCCTCGCATGTTCCCTCTCTTCAGAGAGTTTTGTGCTACTGTGCCACAAACCTTTGTGTCTCTGCCACAGCCTTTTTTGGGGGGGACTTGGGCAAACCAAACAAGGACTGCTCCACCTCCTTCTGTAGTCAGTGGGAATAACTCCAGTTGACTTCAGTCGGATTGGTTCAGGTCCTTCATCTCCCGGAATGTATTTCTATTTGAACAAGCAGCAGAAAAGAAGGGTGACATGAATCTACTTCCAAACAAAAGAGATTTACGGGTCAGTTGGAATTACAGCACATTTACTTTCTTTAAAGTTAATGAGCGTCATGATCCAATAATAGTTGTATCTTCTGCTTTTCATAAAGCTCTTACGACACTTCATAATCAATTAACAGCTCAAGCACGTCATCATTACAGAACATTTTGCAATAATCCATTAGGAATTAATGTAGAGTGAGCTTTCCATCATCACTAAACAAACCGCTACACAGCTAGGATCCATGCCAAGCAGACAGGCTTTGAATTTTCTAATGAAGATTACACATTCCCTGCAAGCATATTGCCAGGACTTTCTATTTGCCTCCTCCTCACCACCTGCAAATTTTTTTTATGTTTAGCCATTTCTCTGTACTCTGGTGAGATTAATAAAATCCAGTGTTTCTGTGCTGCATTACCTTTAATTCAGACATTTAGGACAGATCACAGAAAATGCAATATGGAGTAGTTATACTCCCGGACTGAAAATCAGTCCCTCGGTGACTGCATGTATTTCTGAAGTCTTTTTTACCCGTAAGTGAATAAGACTGCCAAATAAACTTTTCTGCCTCTTCTTAAATCTTGCTACTCCTGTTTTTTCTAGTTAATAGTTCTGGACATATCCTTTTCTCCTTAGACCAAGCATAACAAAGGGGGAGAGATCACCTACGCGGGTTTTTCCTAGCTGTTGTCAGACCTAGCAATTAAGTGCCTGGCTCTCACAGGTATTTTAAGGCAGCAGTAACACAGTCAGGCTCCTCGTATTCCAGAGATAATGTCTGGATCTGAAATCTAAGCTTGCACCTGAACAGCTCCCTCGCCTGGCAATAGCAGGATCTTCCCTCTCCACCTAAGGTATTTGTAGCTTTCCATGATCATCATCTGCCCAGCG
This sequence comes from Chionis minor, assembly GCA_013398295.1. NCBI lineage: Eukaryota > Metazoa > Chordata > Aves > Charadriiformes > Chionidae > Chionis > Chionis minor. The sequence goes on along the minus strand of VZSF01000040.1, from coordinate 58,813 downwards.
ACAGTTTGTCCCTTCCTATCCGCAGCAACAGTCTAATGTAAGCATCTTGCCCTGAGATCAGCGGCAAGAACTCACAGTATGATTTACAAGGAAAAAAAGCTTCTCTTCGAAGATTAAAACTCCTTTAGGATGTCTGACATTGGGCCCCCACACTGACAGCATCACACAGGATGTAACTTTTAAGCCGTTTAAGCGAGACATGTTTTTGTTTTACAAAGACAGCACACAGTCTATTATTAATCTTTCGCATGAGAGACATGGCAGTTTCCCCACTGTTATGCCAGACAATATGGTTTGATTGCTTCTGCCTCCTGTCAAGTCTCTAACTGGAAATGTGTAATATGAAATGAAGTGCAGCAAAACAGATAAGGATGTGCTGAGGTAGTTAAAACAATTCGGGGGTAATTAAGGATCGGTATCTATACTAGAAACAAAATAAGCCCACTGTTTGGATGGTTTGATTAACACTGCAGGATTGTAAGGCTACCAATGACACATACTCTGTACAAAGTGGAAGGAGAAAAAGCATCTTAAAATAGGGAAGTTTGACACTGAATGTTGCTTACCAGGAATATTTAATTTATTTAAACGTTTTCAGGAAAGAGTCTCCTCCAAGCAGAAATAGGAATAGAAAATGGTTCTTGCAGCAGTTGTAGTAGCAAGTCATATAGCGAGAGGCCACTCTGATCTTCTTGCTGACATGTACTGCATCGTTATTATGCGCTTAGACCTGTGGCAAACATAGCAATAACAAAGGAGGCTGAATGCCAGCGGCAGAAAAAAACCAGCAGCAACTGACTACATAAAACATGAGGAATTCCTCCTGTGCATGCCACTTTTTTTTTTTTTTTAAAAAAAATCCAAGAGCTCCTTCTTTCGTGCACCAAAACTGATGGAGTACTGCCTAGAAGAGCAGTGCTGAACCATGAATTGCTCTTATTAACGCCGTATCATGCAACTTCAGAATACAACCTGCTTTGCTCCAGAAGGCACCAGAAACAGGCAGTGGAGTGAAGCTTACTGCTAGGGGTCTGATCCATAGCTCCTGTTCTTCTGCAGCTCTGTCGGAGATGACATTTGCCCTCGGTGCCCTGTAACCTCACAAGGATTGCTTCCCTCCTGCGTCCAGCTGCACTTCTTTGACTATCAGAGAGAGTCATTAATTCCTGAGTCTTTAATTTGACATTTACAAAGTAATGACCCCTCTTCTTTGGAAAAGAAATACAGTCTGCACAACTGTCGAGTTACAGCCATAGCTGTGCCGTGTATGTGGGAAAAGGAGGGAAGCATACATTCCCATTGGCTTCAAATGGGCTATACGACCAATAAGGAAACAAAATCTCCTTTAAAAAAATCAAGGAAAAATGAATGAAATAATTCCTTCCAAAAGATATATTGCCTGTTTTTCTTTTCCCTCCTGCTAATCATGCCTTGTGCAAGTCACCACCTCTCTTTTCAAAGAGGGAGATATTCATGCAGCGTAGCCTCGCTCAAACTGAGAATATTCTTACTTTATTTCCCAAAGTGAATATATCAATTGAACCAACTCGTCAACTGGAAATTACTGTGCATGAGCCAACCCCAGCTTTCAGTGTTGTCAACTGAATGATGCACATTGCTGACAAGCTCGACAAAACAGGCCATTTCACAGTTGTGAGCTGCAGAGTGATTGAGCCGATGTAGATTTCCAGCAGTATGTTTTCCTAAAAAGCTACTGCTTCGCATTTCCCTCAGGACACAGCAAGTGTTCGGGATGTTCTACCCTCATTCCTTCTGTGTGAAAAAAAACCCCAACAAAACCTGCAGTGATGATTTCTAAATAACAATTAACACTGGAGAAAGGCATATTAATAACAGCACTGGTCTTGTGACTGGTGTACTACTAGGAGGCTGCTTAGATTAGGTTCAAGACTAAGCTCTGCTGGATGCTCCTGATAAGCATTTTATCTAACAGGTCACTGATAAGGATGTCAGTTTGAATGCAGCCCAGGACACAAATGGCCCAGTTACTTCTTTTGCCTTAAAAGTTTGAGCCTTCAAATTCAATTTATAGCCTTGAATTCCCATTGAAGAGCTATAATGTCCAGCTTACAGAGCACTCTGAATGTCTCTCTTGGCCACCTTTGCTGAAGTTGTTCCATTCTGCATAGAATAATTAATATTCACAGGGTCCTGAAAAAGTATGACTTGTAACTTAGTGATTAAGGTAGACAACTGGAGAGGGAATGGGGTTTCTTGTCTGTTCTCCAGGGAGTACATGAGTTTTAACTTACTAAGTATGTGATTGAAATTTGAAGATGAATGCTAGGCGGGCAATGCACAATGACACAGACTTAAATTTGGTCATAACACTGCTCAGAGATGGACTGCTGTGGTAAAGGAGCATCTTCACCACTCGCTTCTCCGATGTGGATCACGATCGGATTCTGGTGCCTTCTGAAGTGACTTCAAACTGTGATCAAGCGCAACACTCCAGAGTTATCCACATTTTTGTAGGATCCAATACAACTGGACAGGTATAGTGCAGTTGAGTAACTTGCTCTGACTCCGACTGAAGTAGAAGAACCAGGCTATACGCTCCTTGGGTGCACAGAGGGTTCTTCAGTCATTTAGATCACCTCCCAATGCATTGCTGGGTGCCTAAGTCAGGGTATGGCAAGTGTCTGTAGGTCTCTGAGAGGACGTGAAACCTAATTCCAGTTGTTGGGGTTTTTTTGTAATGATCTTGACACATAACACGTAGAAAAAAATGATTGATTCAATCTTCAGAAATTAGTAGAAGATTCCCATTGATTTCAGAGGGCCATAGAAATTCCTCACTCGTAGCCAGCAGTCTTCACCTTTAAGAATCGGTGATAAACTAGACCAGTTACACTTTTTAACTAAATAATTTTCTTTGCACAGCTCCATTTTTACAGAAGTGGGGGTTTTGTGTGAAACTATCAATTTCAAAACAATTTCTATTAGCACATAGTGAAAATCTTCCTCTTTCAGTATTCCCCAAATGAGAAATGTTTAACTTCAAAAGTGTTTGCCATTTAGTGACGAAGCTCATAGAAATGAAATTGAAATAGAAACAAAATATTTGGAAGAGATTAACGGAAAACATGGGAAGTAATCTAAAATTACTTTACTTTTATTTAAGAACTTAACAGAGAGACTTCTGATCCCACTCATCTCCCTGCCCCCCCAAAAAAGGCAAAGAAGCTTTTGTCCCAGTTGGAATAAGGAAAACTTCTGTCCTGTTGGGAATAAGAAGAGCTTATTTCAAGATTTTCACAGACTGAAAAAAATATTTCCCAGCCACCTCTACTAAATAGACTACTGTGTCTCAGAGCTGTAAATACAGTTTGCAGATCTTGCATCTGTTTTTTGTTTACAGTGATGGTAAGATATCTGTATAGGCAAGTCAGGTTTTCCATGACAACAGTGTGTCCTTCTACATTTCTAGCTAGTGGTGGTTCTTGAAAACACAAAAATAAGAGAATACAGAAAAAGAACCTTACAGAAAAAACCAGCAAGAATCTAAAGAGGCAGAATTAGGCAATGCATGGAGTAGCTGAGCTTGTTCAAGTAGGTAATTGTATTAGTATTGACTCAGTGTAACCATCTCTCTTTCATAAACGAATGCTTTGCATGACTGGTTTTCTGCGAGTACAAATGCATTGGATTTTTTCTTGTTATTGAATTTTATAGAAAAAAACCACCAAACTACATAAATGGAGGTGAAGAGAACTAATCCCTAATATTTTATAGGAGAGGAAGAATGAAACATACGTTGCAGTGAGTCCAAATGTAACTACAGATTATTCAAACTGCTAGGGGGCATAATCATGCTTATCTCTGCTGGAAAAGGATCTGAAACCAGAATTCCAAATCTGAAGTCATCAGGAACGTGCTATTTCAAATACCCCCACCCCTGACTGTGAGCTTCCACGGGGGGCCAGTTTCAAACCAGAATTTCATGCCCACCTCACCTTTGTGAGATTGCTCCGGCAGTCCCTGCTCATGCAAGTTATTAGACTGAAGGAGGAGGGGGTGAGAGCATCTCCCCTATTCACCTCTCGCAACGCTGCAAAAGTGCAGTATATACCTTTGCATTATAAATAGAAAACCTTGGGGGAAAAAAAGAAGAAAGGTTATGAACTTGGCCTCTGGGATCCACAGGAGTGAATTGATATGAACGTCCACAGATATAATATTAGATATTATATCCATGGATACAATGTGGAGAAAGACTTTGGAATTGAGCCCAGAAAGAACTGCTGATACAAGACAGAGTTCCTTATGTTTCCCCTAAAATCTCAAAGTCTGATATTAATAAATAAAAAGGTTTTCAGGCTGGAATTGAACGTGCATAGTTTTCTGAGGAACAGGCCTTTACTGCCTAGTTCAATTTGCATGACAATACATCCCTCAGACACGGCTGAAGCTTTCGAGAAATGTGGTAGCTGGGGAGGTCTTTACGGTCAAGTTACAAATTTCTTTTCAGTAGCAGGTAAACAGGAACCAAACATTATCTTTTTATCATGTTACATATGAAAATGTCTTACAGGGATACCATTAGTGGTATTAGTGGAACCAGCCGATCTACAGCCAGAACCTACTCCACTCCTCCCCCCAGCTGGACCCCTGCCTTCTGACATACACACACCTCCATTTTACAGTCCAAGCCTGACCTAGGCCCAAAGGCTTGCAAACAGGACATCCCAGCCAGCCAGCCTGCCGCCTTCACCCTCTCCAGCCACCCGTCCACACAAGCCAGCAGCTCACTTTTCATAGAATCATAGAATCACTTGGGTTGGAAGAGACCTTCAAGATCATCAAGTCCAACCATAAACCAATGCCAAAACCACCCCTAAACCATGTCCCTCAGCACCACGTCTGCCCGTCTTTTAAATACCTCCAGGGACGGCGATTCCACCACCTCCCTGGGCAGCCTGCTCCAATGCTTGATAACCCTTTCAGTAAAGAATTTTTTCCTAATATCCAACGTAAACCTCCCCTGGCACAACTTGAGGCCATTTCCTCTTGTCCTATCACCTGTTACCTGGGAGAAGAGATTGACCCTCACCTTGCTATAACCTCCTTTCAGGCAGTTGTAGAGAGTGATAAGATCTCCCCTCAACCTCCTCGTCTCCAGGCTAAACAATCCCAACTCCCTCAGCCGCTCCTTGTAAGACTTGTTCTCTAGACCCCTCACCAGCTTCATTGCCCTTCTCTGGACACGCTCCAACACCTCAATGTCTCTCCAATACTGCAGTGCCCAAAACTTTTGGTGGAGGAAAAGATAAACAAAAGTACATCTGTCCAGTTCTGCCCAGGCAAGTGAAGGGGACAAGGGAGAGAAAACTTCCTAATCACATCAGGAAATCATCTGAAGTCCTGAGAGATGAGACACTGGCCTAATACAGGACTGCAAGTACGATGGGCAGAGCAAGGACTATGGACACAATTCTGTTCACCCATGAAGAAAGAAAATGCTTCACAGATTCATAGCTCCCGAGACCAAAAAGGAACTGTAATGTCTGCAGCCCATAACCTCAGCACACGGGCTGTAAATTTCTTCCAGATGATTAATGTGCATTTTGTAAAAAAGATACTAACTCCTACTTTTAAAAAAGCTAAGTTGTAATGACCTACTGCTTTCCTGTTAAGACACCCTACTGTTTAATTATTCTCGCAGATAGCATTTTATTCTAAGGTTGAATCTATCCCACTCAGACTTCAAGCTTTGGGATTTTGCAATGTCATCAAATGTGAAGGCCCATCACAAGGAATTATAGTGACATCTATGTCAAAAAAGCACAGGACATCTCTCTGCTAAACATGCTAAGCACAAAGCTGGAAAATACTGCTATGTGATTTTCTTATGTTATCTGGGGTTACCCACATTCCCTTTAGTTATATTATTTTACTTCCCCGGTCACTGTAAGGTGATCATCAGGGAAGCAGGAGGAAGCAGAAGGTGCTGTTATGTGCCAGAAAAAAATAAAGGACATGCTGTAAACAATATCTGTGTGCCAAATGTTACTGGGTCTTTCAACAGATCATTGAGCAGTCAACAGCTCCGGTCTGGAATTAGGCTGATTGTTTAGAGAAAAAGTCCTCAACCGAATCAGCCGTTTGGATATCTGGATGCTGTGATTTGGGAAAAATATAAAAGAGCTCACGGCATTAGTATGTTTATATACATAGGGGAGGCAATTTATCTGTTGAAAGTCATGGAACTGCACATTAACTTTTGAAACTAAAAGCTTTTTACACTTAAGTTTCTCCAAAACATTTTGTCCTCTAACACTGAAGACAACAGCAACAGAAGTTGATGGCTGGTGTGAGAATCCCAAAGGAAGTGACAGTAGGTGTTTGCCAGTTAAGTATATTTTTATGTGAAGAAGAAAAAATAGAAAATGTCAAACTATACCTAAAAGTAACTGCAAATGTGTAAGCTAATATCAGTAATTTGCGCTTGATTCTTTAAAAGTCTCCACTAGTCCTGTAAATAGTCAGCTTCCTCCAGTTCCTAAAAGATCAATAGGAATTGAAAGCATTTAGTAACTTGCAGGAAGTTGCTCAGCACTACACCATGGTGTTTACAGTGCAGATTTTGAAAGTCTGGCTGCTATGACAGGTTCTTCAGAAAGAAAGACATCCTGAAGCAAAGAAAATCTTTTCTCAAGCATATGTCTTCAGGGATTCACCATAAGTCACGTAACTGTTAATATATTTATGATGATTGAATGTGAAAATGTCATATGTAGACATCAACTTTCAAAACAGTTGTGATTTAGAGAGCTGCAGGTGTTGCTTTTGTAAATTTCATAGGTGCCAAAAGAGGACACAGCGTGAAAAATTACAAGCAGATCTACTAAAGCATTTATATCAATAGTCTGTACGGAAGAAAGCTTTGTCAACGTCTGTAACTTATCTCTCCACTTCTGTAAAACACGGTACAGATGTAACTGTCTAATCTGACTTCTAGTCACAATATTTAGCTACCTGAAAGATAAAGTATAATGTAACACTATACATTCCCCCTCTTTCATTCTTTCTCAGCTTTGGAACGCTGAGAAAGCCTTTGAAAGCAGATGACATACTCGATTATTATCAAGTAAATTTTTTATCTGTCATTTGATCACTGGTGACAGTGAATGAAATGTAAAAAGACTGAATGTGCACTACAGAATTAGCCTGCAAAGTATTAGTTATTGTCGTGTATCCAACATACAAAATGTAAATTATGTCAGAAGTTTGTGAATAATAGTTTTATGCTTTTCAGATAAGATCAGCCAAAGTTCTGGTGATATCATGTTTCTGTAATACCTTTCAGAATATTACACATCCTGTCCTGCTGAAAAAGGAATCTTGAAGCCCAAGAGTCCTGCTGTAAACTAGAGTTCTAGGGAAAAGCGATAGTGTCTCAGTGTTAGTCTTAGCTTCAAATGTTCACAGATCAGAATTTCTCCTTTTGTAAACCAATATAATTTCACCGACCTCAGTGGAGCCATGCCAAGTTAACAGCAGCGGGTGACTCCAGTCTTTGGTCTTCTATCACAATTCACATTTTCTTCTATAGGTTAGTCGAGGCTCTACACTGAGCAAACTGCTGCGATTGTGAAACTGTCACCCAGTGTTCAGAAGAAAAGAGCTCTGCAAGATGGTGCCAGTGCAAACCACTGCTTTTACCTTGGACCAGCTTTCTGCTTGAAGAACTTGTCCCATAGTTTGTAAAGTCAGCAGAAAACACCGTGATAATTTAAAATAATTTAAATCAGATAAATACTCTAATTTTCTGTATATACAGATATCATCACAATTTCTGGGCTTAATTCTTGTGCAAACTACAGCAATTTTTTAGGAAAGCAACCTGTCTCAATTTAGACATTACCAATATTGTCACTTTTCAAGTCATACCGGATGTATATTATTCTATTTATTTGCTTGCATGTTTTTAATCTCATTCTTAGGGTGAATATGTTGAGCTCTGACTTTTCATCTGGGGTGCTGAAGAGTCTGTTCCTGAAGGCGTCCCCCACATAGGTACTGCCAGTTCACTCCTCAAAGAATCTCTTTGATACACTTGTTCTACCACAGTTACATTGAGCTCCAAAGATCTCCCCTCCAGAAGGAGTCAGCCTCACCTCCATCCCTGGTAAGATGATGGAACAGCTTGTTCTGGGCATCGTCTCCAAGCATCTGGAGGAAAAGAGGGTTATCAGAAGTAGTCAACATGGATTCACCAAGGGGAAGTCATGTATGACTAATCTGATAGGCTTCTATGATGGCATGACAGGATGGATAGATGAGGGGAGAGCAGTGGATGTTGTCTACCTTGACTTTAGCAAGGCTTTTGGCACCGTCTCCCACAGCATCCTCATAGGCAAGCTTAGGAAGTGTGGGCTAGATGAAAGGACAGTGGGGTGGATTGAAAACTGGTCAGCAGGTGGGTCTCAGAGGGTTGTGATCAGTCTAGTTGGAGGCCTGTAACTAGTGGTGTGCCTCAGGGATCAGTGCTGGGTCCAGTCCTGTTCAATGTCTTCATCAATGACCTGGGTGAAGGGATGGAGTGTACCATCAGCAAGTTTGCTCATAACACAAAACCAGGAGGGGTAGCTGACACACCAGAAGGCCGAGCTGCCATTCAGCATGATCTGGACAGGCTGGAGAGTTGGGCAGAGCGAAACTGTATGAAATTCAACAAAGGCAAGTGTAGGGTCCTTCCTCTGGGGAGGAATAACCCCATGCAGCAGTACAGGTTGGGGTCTGACCTGCTGGAAAGCAGCTGTGCAGAGAGGAACCTGGGAGTCCTGGTGGACAACAGGATGACCATGAGCCAGCAATGTGCCCTTGTGGCCAAGAAGGCCAATGGCATCCTGGAGTGCATCAAGAGGAGTGTGGCCAGCAGGTGGAGGGAGGTCATCCTCCCCCTCTGCTCTGCCCTGGTGAGGCCCCATCTGGAGTCCTGTGTCCAGTTCTGGGCTCCCCAGTTTAAGAAGGACAGGGAACTGCTGGAGAGGGTAGAGTGAAGGGCCACGAAGATGATTAGGGGGCTGGAGCATCTTTCTTATGAGGAAAGGCTGAGGGAGTTGGGTCTTTTTAGTCTAGAGAAGAGAAGACTGAGGCGGGCTCTATCTCATCAGTGCTTATAAATCCTTAAAGGGAGGGTGCCAGGAGGAGGGGGCCAGTCTTTTTTCAGTAGTACTCAGTGACAGGACAAGGGGCAATGGATATAAAATCAAATATAGGAAGTTCCATCTGAACATGAGGAGAAACTTCTTTCCTTTGAGGGTGGGAGAGCACTGGCACAGGCTGCCCAGAGAGGTGGTGGAGTCTCTGACTCTGGAGACATTCCAAACCCGCCTGGACGCCATTCTGTGCAACCTGCTGTAGGTGGACCTGCTCTGGCAGGGGGGTTGGACCAGATGATCTCTAGAGGTCCCTTCCAACCCTTAACATTCTGTGATTCTGTGAGAAAGAGAACTTTAGCCTCTGGGACAGTTCAGCGAGTGACATCTATCATGAAGCCATCTCTGAGAATACAGATTAAGAGCCAGGCGGACTTCTCATTTTTCAGAGACTACCAACCTACTTTCAGACAGTAATAACTAATGATCACTCGTGTTCCGAGACAGCTGCTGAGCTAGAAAAGAAGGCATTCCTTATCCATCACCTCAGGTACCATTGTTACCAGGACAAAAAATTTCTGGGCCTTATCTTTCAGTACTGAAACTACTCAGAGCTTGTCTTTGACTTCACTGGCAGCACAGAAGTCTCATAGGGTGGAATTCACCTCACCCAGCTTTAAATGTTTAAATCTGATCTAACTCTTAAGTACTTTCCATAGTCTGTGAACATAAGCAGGCACTTCCCTGGCACACCCCTCACATCCAAAACTTGACGGATGAATACCAGCTAGCTTGAGTGTTTCAGGTAACTCTAAGGGAGATTTCCATGTTAAAGCTCTGTATTTAACATGAGAGAAAGAAGACTCTGTGTCCTGGTTCAAAGTAGAACAAACCCAATTTTCTTTCCAGTAATTTTACTTTGCAGTTAAGTCTCTTTAACTAACTGCACTCTCTGAAGCTAATGACACACTGATGACTCAATTCAGGGGAGGTCCCACAGGAGTATGGTATGAACTGAGAATAGAGAAAACAACCGCCCCGAGTAAATCTGAAGAAAGTGTGGAAACAAAAAGAAGCCAAAGAAAGGAAAAGTTCTTGAAAGGTAAAGAAACCAGCAAAACCCAGAGGTGGGAAGGATTTGCTGTAAGAATGCTCTGTCACTCTTTGGAGAAAAAGAAGTTCGGAACTGCTGGAGTCTGTGAAAATCACAAATGCAAAGAGCCTTGGCAAGCAACATTTGTTTCTTATTATCAGGAAATATTTTGCCAGTTGGGAAAGATATTGTCTGGAAGGTTTTGCCACTGTAAGTTCTCAGAGAAGGAAAAAATTCTCAAGGGAAAGGCCTTTGTAGTGTGTATGTATATGCACCCATACAATTACATTCTGAACTCGTAACTCCTACCACAGTTACTGCACTTCAATTACTGTTTATGTGTGAATTTTTTTCTCTTTCTCTCCATACACGCGCATATGTAAAAACATATGTATTTATCAAAAGACTAAGCTGCTACTGTCACAGAAGTAGGATACAACAAAAGGAAAAAATACTGAATTCCATAATAGCATTTCCCATCCTTTTACAGTACTACACAAAAAAAAAAAAAAATTTCCCCACCTTTTAAAAAAAAAAAAAAAAAAAAAAAAAAAAAAATCTATAAATTCTGAGCAGGTTTAAGGGGAGATTATCACCCAGATAGCTCAACCTGAAAACACTTTTTTCTTAGATTAAAAATAAATTAATAAAGATTATAATATAATCCCGGCAGCAGGTTTTTACATCTACATCTAGAGGACATGCAGGCTTATTGAAGAACAGTGCAATGCCTTAAAATGTGAACTGAACTTTTTACTGAGTTGTACTGCAGACTCCACTGCTGCAATCGATACTCCAAACAGCCCTATTTTTCTTGGGCAAAAAACATACATATATCTGACATTTGAGGAAGCCAGGTGAATAAATCAATCGCTAAACAAAAATGCACTTAATCATATCTATTCTGGACAGGGGCAGATTGGAAAATCCTATATGGTCCAGGTATTGCTTTCTGCTTAAAGCTTAGAAATGAACCTGTGTTTCCTAAATGGCAATGTCCTGTTGCAGAGCATTGCTGAAGCTCAAGTAATTACAGTAGCAATTAACTGTGTGCCAGACAGCATTAGACATACCTATTGCTCAAATTTAAGTTCAGGTATAGTTTGTTGTTAGAGTACTTTAGCATAAATACATAACTTAATAACCAAAAAATTACGTACTTTGTAAGTGGAACAGCTTTACTGGAATGTGTAGCAAAGATTCACACATTCACTTGAACCTTCATCTACTGAGCTGCATTTCCTTACCTCGAGTCAGCCCAAAGGGGAATTTAATATAGACACATATTTTATCTTTCCTTAATGGTTTTAAGCAGTCAGCATTATTGGACATTTCTCATAGTGTTGCAGGTGACCATTAAACATACATAACAGCCCTACTAAATGAACATAGATAACTCTAATGTCCAAAATTTCTGTGTTCCAAGGTACTTGTGCACAGAACAGCCACTGTGCTTAAAGGTGCTCCTTTACTTGGCATTACTTCATAAAGCCCTTTGAGATAACCACAGTGCGAGAGATGTTTTAGAAAAACACAATTTTATTTCTTCTCTGCTTTAGCCCTAAGCGGTTCAGCATTACTTGAACATCAGCAACAGCACTTCTTTACAACTTCAAAGCCAGATTCTAATCTCAAATTGGCAGTGCACCTCGAGATTAAAAATCTGCCCAGCACTGGAAGAAATGGATGTTTTCAGCAGCAAAAAGAGCAATAGGAGGTAACAACATGACAGTCTAATATCACTCAATTAGAAGGTATATTAAGGTTACACTAAGGTGCCCGATATGAATTTCTTACAGGAAACACTTTAAGAAAGGCATGAGGAAAAGAACGACACCATTAAACCATTAAACCATTAAACTTGGGAAGAGTTTTGTAGCTGTTATTAACCTGGAAGAAGGGTGAGATTCCTCCCAACTGACCTTTTCAGCGAAAACCTCCGTGTCAGGCACTCTGCAACCGTGAAGCTCAGGTAATGCCTTTTATTTTCAAAGTGTGTAATCCTGAAAAGAAGAAAATGCAAATAGATGTCTGCGGTCTTTTATTGTTTACCAGTTACAGCTACTGTCTGTTTAGGAACGTGGCGAGAGGTCTCTCCTCCTCAGTAAGGAAGAGTAACTCTGTGGTGGAGCCAGCCTAAAACCATGGGGACTAGCAAGTGGCTACAGGTGTTTTGGGCTCCTGCCGGTACAGAGATGGCAGCCGTTTCGGCTGGGTGTGACAGGGCTCCCCGGCAAAGCCAGTCCTCCCGCTGCCCCCAGGCAGGCCCTGTTCCTGCAGGACCTGGGGTCTGCTCTCCGTTTTGATTTTAGGCCCATTATTGCGGAGTTTGACCAACTCAACAAGCGCTTCCACCCTGCCGATACACAAGAAAGCAACTGCTGTTGTGGTTTCACCTGCTTGGGCGTTCTCCTTGCCACCTCACCGATAAATGCGACACAGCACAACTTGTGACTAACGCTTTCCGTGCGGCACTGGCTGAGATTTCCACTTGGACTGTCGATGATTTCCATGCTCCCCTCTCCCAACTCCTCCGCCACCCCTGCCCCACACAGCCGGTGGGACAACACCTGAGGGGGCCCAGGCAGGAGCTGGGGTCGGTGTAACTCACCCACCTTCACAGCCCCATGGTGGTCCCCTTCAGGCGGGCACTGACTGACACACTGCGCGGCTCCCCGTGCCTCGTCCTTCAGCGTCCTGCCTTGTGGCCAAGCTCTCCATGCCTCATCCCTCAGCTTCCCGCCCTGGTGGCCAAGCTCCCCTCAGCTCCCCACACCTCATCCCTCAGCTTCCCACCTTGCGGCCGAGCTCCCTGTGCCTCGTCCCTCAATATCCCGCTTTGTGGCCGAGCTCCCCTCAGCTCCCCGCGCCTCATCCCTCAGCGTCCCGCCACACAGCCGAGCTCCCCTCAGCTCCCCGTGCCTCATCCCTCGGTTCCCATCTTGCGGCCGAGCTCCCCGTGCCTCGTCCCTCAGCATCCTGCCTTATGGCCGAGCTCTCCATGCCTCATCCCTCAGCGTCCCGCCACACAGCCGAGCTCCCCTCAGCTCTCCGTGCCTCATCCCTCAGCGTCCCACTCTATGGCCGAGCTCCCCTCAGCTCCCCGTGCCTCATTCCTCAGCTTCCCACCCCACAACTGAGCTCCCCTCAGCTCCCCGTGCCTCATCCCTCAGCGTCCCACTCTATGGCCGAGCTCCCCTCAGCTCCCCGTGCCTCATTCCTCAGCTTCCCACCCCACAACTGAGCTCCCCTCAGCTCCCCGTGCCTCATCCCTCAG
>VZSF01000040.1:24384-44677 GCA_013398295.1 Chionis minor | reverse complement strand
GTGCAACTGTGCTGAGAAACGGCTGAGAGCTGTGTTTAAGCAGCTTGTTGGGGCGGAAAAAAAAAAATCTTAGGAAAGCATTAAGAGATGACCTAGGGGGAAAAAAAAAATCAAGATAATCTGTTCTGAATGCAAAAATGTGGCCCTTGATTTGTTTGTTTTGGTTTTTTTTAAGCACCGTCCCTTCATTTGCGTGTTTTTTTTGTCCCTGCAACGTACTGACATGAATTCAGTTCGTAGCTTTTTGATTCGTCTTATTGTCAGTTGCCTAAAACCCCCAAATTAATTTATTTTCTGTTGTGTTTCTAAACCGGTTATGGTTCAAACCTTCTTTTAAAGCGGTAGAGAAAATAAATGTTCTCGTGTGACAGAGCTTTCCATTCCAGGGTCCCAATCCTGCCGTCGGTCTGTGTGGTACCACCCTGGGCTGGGACCTCCTGGGGTTTCCATGTTTCTCTCTATTTTGAAAATGTGATTGTCAGTTATTTTTAGCTTTGTTAAAAATTTCCTCCTTTAAATGAACCAGAAGTCTTGTAGGAATTCCCTGATGCCCTGTTAAAAAAAAAAAAAAAGTGAAATGAGTTTCTCATTAGTACATTTTTAATAACTTTTTGCTCTCCCTCTCTGTCTCTTAACTGCCTTTTTATAACATAAAATGGCCTATTTATAACATACAGACCTCCTAGACTGAAGTTAAGAAGAAAGCTGATTTTTTAGACTGTTCTCAACCTTTGTAGATAGAAATTTCACTTATCTTTGTCACATAAATGAACTGCTCCTTGTCACAGCAGTTTTAGCTCCTGCTTTCCCCTCATGCTTTGTAGGAAACAGAGAAGGGACGTCTACCAATAGGAATTTTTGGTTCAGCTGTCAAATACCTCTTATCGCATGGGAATCTCTGGGAACTACCTGTTTCTTTAGTGCTTTTCCCAGCGTGGACTTGCACAGGTCTCTTACTCTGCTGCTCAAGAGGGTTTTGGCAGAGCAGTTGACCACAAAAGCAGGGTGATACAGAAGAGCATGGACAGCACTGGCAGACATGCAGAGATAAAGACAAGCCATTTATAGAGCCGGACATCTTCAGATGCTGGCAGGGTGGACATCGGAATGCCCTCTTTCTAGGGGGTCCTTAGCACTCCTGACACCTTTTTGGGATGTGGTGGGTGTTCACAGATGGACTGGATTGCTTTGTGTGAGACATAAGGTATTTAGCAGCGACCACATGCCCTGGCCTCCTGTCTGTGGAACACCACCAGAGCTTTGAAGCTACCCGGGAGTGTCAGACTTGCACGGAGATCGCCCTGCATGAGGTGACAGCCCTCGGTCACAAGCTGTAGCTGACCACTGGTTTGTTGCTGCTTGTTTGTAGGTGTGTGGACAGTAACTGTGAGAGAGTGGACTGTTTTCTTGCTGGTCACTGCTAGATCCATATGCTAGCAAAATAATCTCAATTTATTTCTTTTTAAAAATCTAATCATGTTTTCCCATGCATTAAATAGACAGTGAAATGTTTTTGCATATATATGATATACATGCTGATTAGGTGATATGAGCTGGCTTATGGGACAGTAGATAGACTATACGCTAAATCTGCTGGCCATGGCAATTAATGTGTAATGTAATGCAGTTTCCTTCTTTGTTTTTGTTACAAGTTTTCCTCCATCGTTTTTCTCCCTTGCCTGTTTCTTTGAAGCCCAGCAAGGCTTGTCCCAATGGTGCGTGTGCTACCAGGAAGCAGTGGTGTAGAGAAGCTGAAAGAATTTCTCTGTGAAGAGTGGTGGGAGCACTACTGTCCTGGGGCCTGCCCTCCCAGAGAAATACATTGATCGGAGTTTGATAGAACTGGACACTGATGCTCTCTGCTGAATTGGGCTGGGTTTGGCTTTTACTGTTGCAGCTGTGCCGCAGTCACTCCCAAAGCCATCTGAGCCCATCGAGAATGGATCTGGCATCTCTTGATTCAGCTACTCTGGTCCAGGTGCTCCGGAATACAATGATCTCTGTCTCTGTCCTAGTCTCTCCATCACGCACTGCAAGAAGTATCTATGGGTGGATTGATGTCCATGATAGAATCATAGACTGGTTTAGGTTGGAAGGGATCTTAAAGATCATCTAGTTCCAACACCACTGCCATGGGCAGGGGTACCTCCCACTACACCAGTTTGCTCAAATCCCCATCCAACCTGGCCTTGAACACCTCCAGGGATGGGGCATCCACAGCTTCCCTGGGCAACCAGTTCCAGTGTCTCATCATCCTCACAGTAAAGAATTTCCTCCTAATATCTCATCTAAATCTCCCCTCTTTCAGTTTAAAACCGTTACCCCTCATCCTATCACTACCCTCCTCGATAAAGAGTCCCTCCCCACCTTTCCTGTAGGCCCATTTTGGGTACTGGAAGGCTGCTCTAGGGTCTCCCAGAGCCTTCTCCAGGCTGAACAACCCCAGCTCTCAGCCTGTCCTCGTCGCAGAGGTGCCACAGTGGCTAACAGCAGTTTCTGTTGCATGCTGATCTGAATGTCTCTGTTATTTGACCAATTATGGCAATCCTGTCGTGCTTGCAGAAATGTCCCGCAAAGAGGTCTGGTCTTGGCTATTGTCTTGTCTGGGGATGCCCTAAGGTTGATTATTGTATGTGGCCACCAGAGCAACAGCAGGGCTGCTCTGTAAGACCACGAGTTCTGTAACAGGTGGCATTTTTTTCACAAGGTAAGAGATCCAGAGGGGTCTCCATGAGTCTGCTGTTCTGTGTTTCTCCCTTTTTTTTTTTTCCTAATTATTGCAGTATCAGCTTTCCAGTAAGTGCTCTGCGAAGCTGAGAAGTTACCTTCCTTTCTGCCCATTATGGGAGAGAGTTATGTTGACAGATGTGGGCTCTGTGAGGATTTGCTGAGCTCTTAATCCTGTTTGTGGCTAATAGGCCGTGCTAATGTGGAAGAGCATCTCTTTCAGTATATAAAGGTCTTAACTGCTTGCTACCTTAGGGAAATGTGCTGTTAAAATGCTGTAATTGTCTTAGCAGTAGTGGCAGGCCGTGAGGTTGTGATGTAAAACTCTGCAACAGTGCAGGCAGAGTCCTCCCCTCGCTTTTTGGTGGTGGTTTTTGGTTGGGTGTTTTGTTTTGGTTTTTTTTTTTTTTGAAAGAGATTTTTACTTGTTAAGACAAACCCTAAAATAATTGCTGTAGGCTACAGAGGAAGCATGCTTTGTACGTTGAATGTGGCAAAAAGCCAGAGAGCAGATATTTGTGACCCCTTTAGGCACAGGTGTAACTGGAGGGGATGAGGATGTGTGATGGTATTCTCTTTGTTGTCTTTTGCCCTATCACTAGTTTAGTTTCAGGGCGGGTTTTTTTGTCTTCTCCATCCTGCTTCATTTGATTTCTTCTACCCCGTTTTTAGTTGCAAAGTTAGTCACTTCTTTCTCTTTTTAAAATGTGAGCTCTTGTGCTTTCGGATGTGAGTGTGACTAGAAGTTTCTGACCACTTTAAGTCATTTGGAGTCTCATAGAATTTCTCGAAGTGTAGGGCATGTCCCCAATCGAATTATTCTGTATCCAAGTTCTGAAAGTCTAAGCATAATTTTAAGTATATTGGCAACTTGGCAGAGACTTCTCCGTGTAGTCCATCAGTATGCTGGTCGAAACTTAATCTAAATAGTGTGCAGTGATGGGACTTTGCCCTGCAGTTCCCTATGAGTGAGAAAACACCACTTTCCACACCTTATAATCTAAGCTATCTAAGTAGCTACTTTACTAATTCTACTACATTCTTGGGAACAAAGGAGTTACAAGTGTAGTTGGCTGGTGAGGTTCTTTGGGGCTGAAAAGCTTCTGAGCAAAGTAACTGCTTGCATTTCTGTTCACTAATATACAATATTAAAGGCATGTGCAAGATGGGGATCTCAGTTCCATGTTAACCAAGCTTGTTTGGTGGAGGATCTTAGTACAGCCAGAAACCGGAGCTGGGTTTGCAGATGCAAGAAGGAGGGCGAGTGATTTGTGACACTGACTTGCAGAACGTGAGGCACTTGATTTTTAGGTTTCTCTTGAGCAGAGGTTGCTGACAGTGCCAAAATACTTGTATTTTCCCCTTTATGTCAAGTCCTGTCTGTAACAGCTGCAAGGCAAGGCTTCTTCTGGGACGCTGTTCTCTAAATGACAAATAAAAATTAGCCGCAGTCATGGGGAGATTCAATGACAGCGTCTGTCTTGAAGAATTCTTTTTTTTTCTTTAAACAGTTGGTAACAGTAATGCCGGGCTTTTCTCAGTCCTTCTCAGGTGCCTGTAGAGTTCCTGAGGTGACGGGATATAGAAAAGGAGTCTGACAGCGTGCAGACTGGGTGGGTATTGACTTTCTGTGTTATGGCAGGAGGTCAGAGGAGATGAGTGTGTAAGTTTTTGTGAAATGGACAGATGTGGAAACTCCTTGTTGGACTGACCCAGTGCCTGTGAACCAGGCTAGAACGTGAACTCACGACTGGCGCCTTAAGCCTTAGTGCCAGCTAGTCTCTTATCTGCTCCCTTTCATGATTTTTATTTCATCTTGTTTGGACTGCACGTTTTCCATTTTTCTAATGGTCCTTTTCTTCACACTAGTTATCTGTATTTTTCTTTCCTTTTTACCCCCAGCTGTTCTTTGTCAGTTTGTCTGATTTTTTTTTTTAATTGCATCATTAGATTTTTTCTCCTTCCACGCACCCCCCTTGTGTTGTTTACATTTGTTCTTCCTTTATTCATCATCTTATATTTTTCCCCTTTTAACTTTTATCCTTAGAGGAACCAGTTTTACTCTTGGAGACCAGCCCTTTCTTATTGATTGCCAGCTGCTTTTATTGAAACTAATTTGCATTCTCTGCTCTTATTGTGCTAGACAGAGGACTAGTGATTTTGAGTAAAGCTCTTTCCCCAAAGGCTTTGCTCAGAAATTGTCTCTGTATTTCACAAAAAGAGTGGAAAATACAGAGCAGCGTCAGTGCAAAAGCTGCTTCTGCCTAAACCGATGTGTTTGTGTCTTTGTCACATGAAGAGCAGAAAGGTGGCCTGCCCTGCTGCAGGCACAAACGACTTCTCCAGGCTGAAAGGAGCCAGGGGGGTGCGGGGAGTGCAGAATGCTGGGCCCTTATATTTACTTATGTGGGCGCCCCTTAGACTCTGGCAGTAACAAACCCAACCCGTTTTGATTGGGACCGTGTATTGCCTTGGTACTTTGCTTTACAAGCACTTGTGTAGCTGTGATTTTTTTTTTTTTTTTTCCCCTTTGGCCATGGGGAGCTCTAAAAAAAATTTATTGGGATACACTACGATTAAAGAGTTGAACTGTGGCTGCATGGTGGTAAACATGGAGGAAAAAATTAGAGCAGGTGGCTGAGGGGGCTTTAATGCTCGAAGTACTAACAGCCTTCAGGTAGGCTCATTGATAAAAGTTCTTTAATAAGGCTCCTTGAGCCTTATTAATTGCTAAATATAAAAACCTCGTGTTCAGGCCATGTTGATTTTGGGCTTTGTCTCAAGCTAAAGGTATGAATAATCATGACTTGGATGTTCCAAACCTCAGGGTGTATGTGTGTCTCCTTCTCAGGCAGCTTTCTCTTTGTAAACTGGTCTCAATGCTTATTTACCCAGTGTCCCTTTGGTTTTGGTTGACACCTTGGCTTTGTTTGTGTGTTTGGAAAGGAGTTCTCTGACAATGGTACAGCGCTTAGTATCAGGTCTCGAGAGGAGGTGTGCTGTATAAATCTGTTATTAAACTTCACTGGAGTGCTTTGCCTCTAAAATGTTTGTTCCTAGCACGGCTGCTTACTGGTAGTTAGATGTCAATAGCATCTTACACTTTATATAGCATCGTTGCATCGTGAAAGATCTTGTGCTTGACTTTGACAGGCAACTGAAAGGATAAAAAAAAAAAAGGAATTGTTCAGGTGAAGCTGCAGGATGCAGCTTTTAATTGTAAAAGTGCACCCTCGAACGTAGATTAGGTGCATGGCTGTCATGATTCGAGATCCCAGAGCCTTTTATTAGACCTTACTGGTGCCAGTATAAACTAAGGCTACGAGCCTGCAGCCATGCCACAAAAAGGCTCAGGGAATGCATCTGTAATTGTTTGTCTTTGCAAAATTAAGTCTGTGTAGAAACCAATACTGTGCTGCGTCTTGCCATCAACCCACCGCACACAATATCGCGGTGCAGCCTACTTTGCATGGGAGACCATACGGTTAAACTTTAGCGTAGTTTAGGACAGCAGCTAAAGGATAAGCGTTGGTCTTAAATGGCTTTGAGGGGTTTAAGTGTCGATGCTGCATAGCATGAGAAAAACTCTAGTTTACTGATTTGATGCTGTTTAAAGGAGCGGCTTGTAGTTATACTGTTACAGTCTATGAAGTATGTTTGAAACTTGGAGACGTGGGATGTGGTGGAGGACTTCAGCATGGAGGAAAGGGGTGAATGTCAACTTCTTACCTAAATATTTGGGTTCAATACCGTTATTCAAAGGTCTTGAGTTTGGTTCTTGGTGCTGAATTGAGATTATTTCAGTCTGCAGAGCAAGCCTTAGCCAGTTTCCTTCCATTGTTTAAGTCTTTCCCACAGTGGTAAGAGAAATATTTAGCAGGATAGGAAACAGCGTCTGTAAAAGTAAGATTTGCTCTGAAATCTGATTGCCTGAACCATTTCTAAGTCTTACTTTCCTAAAAGTTGAATGTGACTTACTTTTTTCTGTCGCTAATTCTCTTAGCATGTTAACTCCTTGTACAGCAATTTCCAACAAACAAGATTTTGCTTTTCTTTAAATGACACTACAGATTGGGGAAGAGGAACTGAAATATTTGTATACAATCATTTAATTGTTTTTTCCATGTCTTCCAGCTATAGCACTGCCTTCCTGAGTGGGAGACAGTGAGACCTTTTTGTTCTGTGTCCAAACAGAACAAAATACAGGAGCCAATAGTAGGAGTAGGAGTGAGAATCAGTTTGTCTTTCCAAACCCTTGCCTTTGTTAATAACAGGATGGCTTATTATTATTGAACATGATGATTTTTCTTTTTTAAAAAAAGAAAGTTATTAAATTTAGTGTGTGCTTAAGGGGGAGCAAGGGGAGTTCCAAACACCCAGAGAAACCTGTAGGAAGAAATCTTTGGAGCAACATCAGTAACAAGCAGAAATATTGGAGTTGGTCTGTATGTCTTAACATTGATTTCCTCATGGACTAATTATGCCCCTCCTAACACAGATATAGGGTGTAGCTATACAATGCCTGGCAGACTGACCTACACCTCTCTGCCCACACTCAGATAATTAGACGGGAGTTGGATCTTCTCTGTAAGCCGTCCAGCTTTGTTATTTCAGTGCTGTGCTCAATTTAAAATGCAGTGCTGAGTGGCTGGGCTTTTCTAGCTTAGACACAGCACCAGTCGAACAAATCGCTGCAGCTTTTGAACTGGAGCTGGTTTGCATCTGATCTTCTCTGAACAGGAGCGAGGAAGATCAGCTCTGCCCGTGGTGCACCACCCCCTCATGCCCCGCGACTGGGTCTGGTAAATCAAAGCTCTTGACATCTGGCTTAGCTGTTTTTTCATGTTCCCTTCCTCATTCTCTGTGTATGTTCCTGAGATGCCCAGCTGCCAGTGGGAGGTTAGTTCCAGCTGTTCTTTGTGACTTTGAAAAACTTCTGCGGGTTTTTTTGGGGGAAGGAAGGGTTGGTTATTTGAGGTTTGGGGGTTTTTTTGTTGATTTGGGATTTTGGAGGGTTTTTGGAAGAAGGTACCTGTGTACTTGTTTTACCTGTGTACAGTTTTTAATATCTAGATGTGTTTTCTTGGGAAAGATTGTTTTTCCAGTGCCTCTTTCAACAGTGAAAAGAGCTCGCTGGCCCCTATAGCTTTTCTACTTAATGCACTTCCTTGACCTTTTCAACCACTTCATGCTTTTGCAATGATATAATCCTGGATATTTTACATATCCCATGTTGCTGAACTAAATCACAATTTTGGGATTTTGAGAGGTAGGAGCTTTGATGATAAATGCATATTTTTTATTCTCCGTATAACTTTATACTCTGTGCTGGTCACTCCTGAAGGAGAAATTCAGTGTGAAGAGAGGTCTTCTGACAGTTTTGGCCTTAGCAACCCTTAGAAGCACAGGAGAGGAAGAATTAAAGAAAAGAGCTGCAGTGTGCAGAGTCTGAAGAATTAACATCAGTATTTTCAGTCTCTTTTTCGTATAATATAAGGAAAGAGGTGACTGGAGGAAGAAATCTTTCCTGTGGTACTAGCAGAAAAGCACAGACACTATATGAGTCCAGATAAGGCCCAACAAGCAGCAGAAGCACATTATACTGCAGAAGCTTTCTGGGCTGTGATCAGCCAGATCTAAAATACAGTCTAAGAAACAGTCAACAAAATGTGTTTTCCAGGGGTTGAAAAGACTTCCAGGTAGTGATGCTTCTTCATCTGTAAGCTTCAAACATAGTTGATAATCGCCATATGATGCAATTCAAAAGTATTTTTAAGCTTAACTTTGTTTTAATAAGAAAGAGGCATTATGGCAGGATAGTCCACATTGCATGTTTGCTGAACAGCATATACTATCTGGATAAATGACTGAAACCTTTGCTATATGGCATTTATTTGCTGCTGTCTTCTGTGCCAAATTTTAGCTGGTGGTGGGTTTTTCCTTTTTTTTGTGAAATGAGGGAGTATGAATTTTTCTCGGAATATTTCCATTCTGTGAATGTTTTTGTGCATTGTGTGAAAATAATACGATGCTGTGTTACTAAAAATAAAGAAAATTAGGGTTCTAGACATATATTGTAATGTCATCTGCTTTTTTTTTTTCCCCCTTTAAGAATTGCAGTAGATGCTGAAGGTTTGTTAAGCTCGGGGAGGGATATAGTTGCTTTGCAAAATAAATACTATTTATAAAAGTTTATTTCAGGTTGCCTACAGGAGAGTGAACATGCAAGGAGGGGGTATATAATGTTTTCTTTGGAACATACCTCTGCTAAATATATTTTTTAAGGTTTCTAATCTGTTTCCTGCCTAGGAAACCAAGGAAGTCAAAGAGAGAAGGAGATTATGGACATATCTGTTACTTCGGTGCTGTGGCGTTTCTATGACTTCCATCTCCTACACAGTTATAAGCTCTGCAGGAAAGGGATACGCAACTCCTGTTGAAAACTTTAAGGTTTCCTGTTTCTCTGAGCAAGCTGGTTTCTGGCTGAGCCAGTTAACTTCTACTGCTGGGCCATCTCTCCTCATTTTCCATCGCCCTGGAAAATTTGTGGTCTCCGCTGTTCCTGAGCACCCTGGATAGGTAGTGATCTCTTCCCTCCAGACTCACAATACCAGCAGCGTAGCGGCATCAGCTACGTGCAAGTCCCTTTGAATTCTACTGTCAGTTGTATTTCTTGTGAATAAAGTGTTGCTGTTACAGAATTCCAGGGAGCCCTGAATATAAACGTATCAATTATGTGTCAACACAACAGCATCTGTCATTGAAATTGGGTATAATTTATTTGGCATCAGCATAGCAAAGATTTGGCTGGCAGCCAAAGTAAAATATTCCAGCAGAAACTGCTGCAACAGGAGCCATCTCTGAAGTAATTCTCTGAAATTCAGGTGCTCTAACATTGTTTTTTTAATAAATTCTTAAGACATTAGGGACCTCAAGCAAAAAGCCTTTCAGGTTCCACATTCTTGTCTACTTTTATTTCTTTTTCATGTCCAATTTTGTTGTTGTTCCTGCTCTCTGAAGAGATGCATGCAAGGTTCGGGGATGTATATATCCTGTAATTCAATATCCTTTTTTGGCTTTCCATTTCATATTCTAACACTTATTTACATAAAAATGCCAAAGGAATGCAATCAGTGATGGCTTCTTCGCTTAACTGTGAAAGAGGGAAGGCTTTCAAAATAGGAGAGTAAAAAATTACATCCTTTTTCTCATAAAAGAGATGTAGCTGTTTGGTTTTTTTCTATTTTTTTTAATGATTAACTTAATCTTTCTAATCTTCATCACTTTTTCCTAGACCTTACCTAAGTAAGTTTCATGTTCCCAAAGATACGAGTCAGAACAGTAATTTCAGAAAGTTAGGAAAGCCCCAACTCCGTAAGACACCCCATTTGTCACGGGCATAATTGCTGTGGTTCAGTAAATATTTTAGAGTACCTGTGGGAAATCAGAAACTCAGATCGCTTTACTTTTATGGATGATCCTTCTCATACTTGAAGGAGGTAAAGAAGTTTAATGGTATAGCTAGTAATAGTCAGCTGGTTGATTCTGATGTACATAACTTTTAAAAAATTAAAATGGGAAGATCAGAGTTGGAAAGCAGAAAATATGGCAGAAAGATGTGCAGTCATGTAACGTATCCAAATGTTTACCTTGTGTCTTTTCACTGACTGGGCTCCAATGGGTCCCTGTCCCTTCATCAAATTAAAGTTTTTCACTTGTGTGTTAAAGAAACTTCTTTCTAGGAAAGCGTTAAGAACAATAAAGAGATAAAAGTGGTTGGGAGAAAATATGCATTGGATTTTCAGTGCTGGAAGAAAAGCTTGTAGAATAAAGATGAGCTGGGGTTTTTTAAGTTTTTTTTTGTTTTGTTGGGTTTTTTTGTTCCTTTCCCTGAGGTTTGAAGTCCTGTGAAGTTCAGTTTCTCTCAGAGGGGAGAGAACAATGAAAGGAGGGGAGGTCTGTCATATTCTCTGCATTTTAAATGGATCGGTTTCTGTTTGGGTAGAAAAGAAATAGTAAATGTGGATTAACTCTTAACTTCATACTCTCAAAAGAAATCACAAATCTAGAGTTAAGTAATGAAACCTCTTTAGGAAAATCAATGCTACCTTTATCCGAGCTCAGTTTATTCAAGAGGTCAGCTTTGCCGCTGCCCTGGCATAGCTTGAATTTAATGATTAACCTTTTTGTGATTGTTCATGTAACTTCTGGCTTTCCATCTGGTACTTTATATAAGCATTAGCCAAGATGGTAACAGAATGCTGTAGCAGAGCGGTATGTGCTATTTGGGGAAAAATCTCCTTCTAAATCCTCTATGCAGTATGCATCAGCCCCAGTGAAACTGAGAGAAGCCCATTTAGAAATCCGATTAGCTGTCTGCTCTCCAGATGAGTTAAAATCTCTGTCCAGTGTGGTAATCAGTGATGTCTAACTGGTAGCTTATCTGGTAATAGTGCTGTCGCCTTTTATAGAGGCGCCGTCTCTCGCAGTTCTGCCAGGCATGTGTATTCATTTCAGCCACGTATAACATTGAGCATTGAAGTGATACCCTGCAATAAATTTTAAAATCCTCTCCAGTGCTGAACCTGGCACTGTCTTGTTCTGCCGTGTCGCCCTTCCATTCAGCAGAGTTCCTTGTGAGACCTGAAAGTGTCATGTAAGCGGTAGCACACAAGAGGAGGGAGAGTATGCTTTGTGTGAAAGTGGCACTGGAAAGTGCAGCGTTAGGTTCAAGGGTCAAAGCAAAGTATTGTCGAGTACCAGACAGTGTGCTTGCTCTAGTGATAATAATCTCTAATTTTCTGCACGTTAAAAAAAAATAATCCATGTAATTCTGTGAAATAAATGTGAAAAAGATTTCAAAAGTAGCTTTAATTAAAGTAATAGTCTGTAAAGCTGAAAGCAGAAAGTGCTGGCATTAGAATTGCTGTCTTTGATGTATTTATCTCCGCAAAATACAGATCTGCTGTCTGTTTCATATCCATAGATATCTGTGTCCATGGAGAGACCTGGCTGAAACCTGTGGAGCACTGTAGTAGCAACTGAGATAAGTTGCCAGATGGGAACTGAACTTCTCATCAGCTCTTGGAGCACGTACATAGTCCTGTATCTTTTGAAGGTGTTGACTGTTGGTAGTTGTTGCTTCCCATCAGTGTTTGTTCATCTTCCATCTTTCGTTTCACTTGACTTGAAAGAGGTAAGTTTTGACTGCAGCTGTCCTGATGGTTGGTTCTTTAAGTGCTGTACCGTCTTGCTCTTGGGTCCCATCAAATTAGTGATCTTTGATAGTGCTTTCTACCCGATTTTGCATTTCATTTTAAACTTGCCATTCTGAAGTATTTTAATATTGTGACATTTCTGTCTAGAGGTTTATGAAGAATTTTGACCTGTTGCTATCATCGCCAGTTGCTCAAAGCTTTCTCAAGGAAAGTGAGATGATACTTAATGGTACAGTACAGTAGATAAAAGGCTATGCTTCTCCCTTCCCCTTCCCAAAAACGTGCTTTGTGGTTTTAGTTCTCATTTCAAGGCTTGGTTAATTTGCAAAACAAACCAAAAAATCTCACTTCTCTGTTGGACAGAGGAGTAAGCAGTGGTTGATGGCCTGTATCCTAGGAGGAGTAAGTAGATCTAGGTCTCTTTGGGTACCTCTAGCCCTTTGTAGGAAGGAGATGGGTCTTAGAGTCCTGCGGGAGGTGGTGTGCTGCCCTCGCCTCCAAAAGCACAGAATGCGCTTGTTGATTCTCTTGGGTTTTGGAGAGCCCGTGCTCAAGAGTATAGGTGCGTTACACTTGGTTTTATTTAGGTTCTGGACTGGTTAGTAAGAGGCTCTGTTACCACTCCCTGGTTTTCTGTCCAGATACTCTGTTTATTTGCCTTTCTGAGTTGAATCTCCATCCCTTTTCTTAGTCTCCGCTCTTCCTTCCAGTTCAAATAAGTGGCAGTTTTTGAGGAAAATAACATTTTCTTTTTCTTTTACACTTGCACTAGAAATTCAAAGGACAAAACGCCCCTTCTTCACTCTTAGGAGTGAAGTGCTATTTTATAGTATCCTCAGATTAAACATGGAGGTCGCTGAATCTGCTTCTGGCACCGCAGCCCTTGTGTTGAAGAACAGCCTGTTTGGAGCAGTGTTTGCAAAACCATTTCAGTACATCTCACTATCACCAAGTCAGTACTGCAGCCTTATATAAGCCAGCCTCCATCCACTTAACTCCAGGACAACTTCAGTGATTAATATTTATATAAAAGCTTTCATGTTTCCACAGTGAAATTATCTCACTCTCAGAAGAAAAGGTGGTTTTTTCCCTGTTGACTCGGTGTGAAAAATCTTGCAAAGGCTTTCAGCAGCACTGCATCCGAGACAGGCATCAGCAGAAAAACTAGGGTTGTCTTTAATTCGGTATTTCATTTTGTGAAATTGCCTACTCTGAGAGAAATAAAACATTTACATGTATATTAACCAGTGTTTGCCAGCTCTTGGAATAAAGCCAGTTCTCTCAGGGCCAAACAAATGCTCCGAGTGAAGGAGTAATAATCTGCTATTGTCACTCCTAATTTATGGATGGGTAGATAGAGCAATATTTGCCATTTTAAGTTGTCCTATTCGCTTGAAAGAATAAAAATCACCATTAGCTATCGGCTTGGAGTATCTATAGCATGTCTGTTTATAGCTGATGTACTCAATATAGCTGTTGGAAAAGTTCAAAACCTCCTCACGTGGTAAGGAGTGATTGTGGAAGAGGATGAGACCGCATGAAGGTTACAGATGTTTTGGCACAGCAATTTGGAAGCTGCCACCAGAGGCTGAAAAGATACGTGGTAGCTCCTAGTTTTAAGTTACATGCAAGGTCCCTGTGCCTCATTTATTTTCTGAGGAAATCTGTATAATCTCCGTCATGTTAATAGAAAGTTAAAAATCTATGGATTCACAAAATAATGTCTGTATTTAGCTTTTGTTGTTGGCAGATAAGTATGGGGAGGGTATAATAGCGAGTACTTTACAATGGTGCTTTCCTGTGTCTCTGAGTCTTCATTTGCTTAATTTTTCAACAAATGCAGTTAAAAACAGTTTTGAAAACTCGCTTTTATGCATTTGTGAGTGTGCTTTTCTCGTGAAGTTAACAGGAACCTTGGCAAGATTGGGCTGAGTAAAAACAGCAACAAGACTTTTGTTGAGAAAGATCTGTGGTTTTAATGGGAGCACTTAAAATCCCACTGCTTTAAGGCCCGTATTAACTGTTGCAGAGAGGCAAATGGCACAGCATCCCTCTGGAGCAGGAGTTTGAGGCATCGAGAGCCACTCGTGAGGTGGAGTTGTACTCAGAATGTCCTGTGAAGTCTTCTGTGAGATCTCCTGGCAGGTTGCGGAGGAGTTTGCGATATCACACCTAAATACATAGGTAGGAGATGGATGAGAAGTACAAACCTCACTTGTCAGCCGCTAAGAGTAAATAAACACAGTGCAGGGATGAGAATGGTAATTGATGTCAGTTATCTCTGATGGACTGACTCTTCTATCCACTTCTTTGAGTCTTTATTTCACTTCCATGCAGCTTTTCTTCCACACGCTGGTTTCTGTTTCCTTTCATTTCACCTCTTTCCTTGCACACTAACGGAGCTTTCCTGCTCTTTCTGTCTGGGCTTCATTATCTTGCTCACCTACTTGTGCTGCATCACAAATTTCATTTTTTTTTTTTCTTTCCCCCCACTGCATTAAACTTCCTGTCTGGTCTTGTTAAATGAAATAACAGCGAGAGCGGCTGGTGTTGATGTTGCAGATACTAGGATGTCCAAAGCCCAGGGTGCAGCCATTAATATTCTGTCCATGAGCTGTGGAAGGCATACTCGGAAGAGATGCCTAAGGACACGATTCCTCAGTCCCTCTGAAAGGTCAGAGGTAGGACTTGGCTTCTGTACTGTGCAGCCTTAGCTGTCACTTGGTGCTCACAGGCACCTAGATAAGATTAAAAACTAATATATCCCCAGTTTGAGAGAAGGTCAAATAATACGCGATCCAAACCCTGTGTCGACTGGATCACGGGCAGGTGCCTTTAAACACCCATTCCCTGTGCTCCCACAGGTCCCAAACCGTCCGTGGGCCCCCAATGCTGACTGGACTTCCGTTGTTATGGGCTCAGGGTACAGCGTGAGGTGGTTTGATTGTTGAGGGCCCGCTGGTGCGTTGAGGAGAGGCACGTACCGAATACTCCCGAAGACAAACTGCCAAATGGGGCTGATGGGAGCAGTGAAGCAAAACGAGTCGTATTATTAAGAGGCTGCTGACCAGCTCTTAAAAAAAAAAAAAAAAAAAAAAAAGGGGGGGGGGTGGGGGGAGCGCCAACCACACCACAAAATCAACAAAAAAACCCCCCTAAAGACAAAAAAGCCCCCAAAGAACACAAAAAAACCCCTAAACAACCCACCCAACACCTCGGAGCAATCTTTCTTGAAATTGCTCTACAATATGAATTTATTAAGATTAATGTGAATTAGTCTGTACCAAGTAAGAAAGATACCTGCTTAGATCTCAGCAGCAGCAGGTGCTCGCAGTATTATAAATAGAAAGCAATACAAATTGAGGTGCTTATTAAATTTGCCTTTATGATGCTTTGAAGAATTGCGGTGGAACAGAAAAGAAAAATTACCAGAGGCTCTGGCTTAGAAGGGTGACTTAAATAGCTGTGCTGCCAAAGGAAATGGAACATAAACTAGAATAAGTGATAGACTTGTTCAGAAAAGGTTATCTAACAGCGATTTGTCCCTAGCACGGAGACATTGGCTGAGAGCTTTGGAGGGATGTGATTGAACAGGGGGAGGGCTTAAAATTTTTGGACGGCTTTAATGTAGTATTGAATTTTATTATATTTTCCAGGAGATTGCACTGTAATCCATTCCTAGCACTTAACGTTTCTCAAGTTTTTCCTTGTTTCCCTTTTCCCCTTCCCCCATCTGACAAAAACTAGTTCTGCGGGAAAAGTTCATGTTTGGGAAATGGGCTCATTCACAATTTTTGCTGCCTTTTTGCACAAGGCCCTGGTGAGGATCCTGTATGTCGGTCAGTATTTTCTAAAACTCTTGAAACTCTGTGGGGCCTGCGCAGGGAATCGGCCGAGCAGAGCCGCTAACAAATCATCGAGTAAACCAGATTGGAGCAGCAGGCTCAAGTGGCAGAGGGACTATTAAAAAATGAATCAAAATCTGTGATTTCTTTTTTTTTCCTTTAATGAGATACTCAAATTGATTTAATTTGGCAGGGAACATACTAGGAAATCATAGCATGGGAAAATCGGTGCTTTGGGGAGCACTGAATCGCCCTGCGGGAGATCCGAGATCCCACTTTTTAACGCAGCGAAACAGGAGCGCGCGGGCTGGTGGAGAGGAGGTCTGCGGTGGCAGTGTCGCTCCTGCACCCTTCTCCGCTCGGTTTTTCTCTCGAAAAACGCCTGGCAGACAAACATCTAGGTTAGAAATGGTGATAACACACCTGCGGGTGAAGAACAGGTACCTCAGGGCGAAGGGGGAAAGGAATTGCCTGCGGACAACAGGACTCCTGGCAGCCATGCCCAGCTCTCCCTGGCACTGCACGTGTGGGCTTACAGGAGCTGACACAGCTTGTGCGCTGGGTTCAAGGTGTTTACCTGCGGCTGGGGATTCACTTGCATCCCTGTGCTTACGCGTTGCATGAAAAAGACGACTTCATGCACGAACGTGACTACCCTTGGAAAAGTTTGGATCCGTTCAGCAGGGAATGGAGCTGAACACAGAGCTGCACGAAGCTTGTTGGGGTTGATGCGTGCTTGTGTGTCACGGGTGGCTCTCGGAGAGCGCTGCAGACAGAGCAGACTGCTTTAAACGCCACCCGGGTGCAAAGGGAGGCTGTGCAGGAAGAAACGGGAAGGGAAGATATGGATACTGGTATGTAGGGATGGAATGTTTTGGTCTTTGGAAGTGCTTTAAAAGAAGGTGACTTGTACTTCATGGCGGTTGAACTACGGCACTGATTGGTCGCTGCCTGCTGAGCCTTGTAGAGGAGCTTCTGAGGCATCCTCCTGCGTCTGCCTGAGCTTGCTCATAGTGGACTTTGTTACACACGTGGTTCCGCAGCGTTTGCTTTTGCTTCTCAGTTTCTGAGCTGGTGGAAGGTCCTGGCAGTAGGACTGTAAATGGGAGTCCGTAAATAAGCGGTGCAAAGACCAGTGTCGCAGAAGGGATTAGGCAAAGCCAGGCTTGTGTTTAGAGGGCGGCTTTGCTGGGAAACCCCCTTTGGTTAGACTGGGCAAAAGTGTTTTTTTTTCTTTACGTCCCTGTAATTTTATTAAGTCTTAATTAAACTTTCTGCATTTAAATTAGTTTACATTAATGTCACACTGTCTTATTACGTGTATATTGACAGACACTAACAGGGATTTGATCAGCCTAATCCAGCTGTATGTAATTATGTGCCTTCTCCTTAAATGATTGCAAACAGAGACTATCAATCACGGCAGGAAAGCCTGCTGCTTTATTATAATGTGGGATTGTTCAGTGAAATGTAATAAGACCTCAGGTTTAAGCTGGGAAGTAAACAGAATGAGATTTTAATGGTGTGTGATAGGAAGAAAAAACTCTCCCCATCCATCCTGTGTCGCAACTCTCAGTTCTTATCTTCCCCACTCCCCCACCCCCAATAAAACCAGTGTCCTGATTGCATTGATGTCACGCTGATGGTGAGAACATTTCTGCAATTTGAAAGGAATTTGGGAAAGGCACAGGTTTCTGGCTGCTGGAGGAAGAGCTCTAGCCTAAACCTGTGGTGCTGTTCCAATGTAAGGTGGAGGTTTTTATTTCATTCATTGATAACGTGATTACCCGGATCGAATGAGAGTGTGTAGAAGGCAACAGAAGTGGGAATGAAATCTGCCAAACAGCAGCACTGCACAAGCTCTAGGACAAGCTCTGCCCTGCTTGGAAAGCAAGTAAGGGAGTAACACAGGCACTCGCTTCAACAACTGCATTTGGGTCGATTTCGGTGTGATTCGGTTACTCTCCAGTGTCATGCAGTCCTCCCCTGGCACGTGTGCAAGGAGGGAGAGGCAGGCACAGTGCCAGCAGTCTTTCCTCAGCCTCCTACTGGAAAACCATTTGTGCCAAGAAAAGCTGGAAAAACCAGAACTTCAGACGAGCCCTGAAGCGGGTGAGTTGGAGATTGGAACCCCTCGTTCAGCGCGCTCTGGCGTTGCATCCAGCTCTCTTTAAATCTGTGAATACCTCTGAGTTACTTCATAAAATAAAACGGTAAGTGCCGCTGTCGGTGTGGTGCTGTCCATTTTCCCCCGCGGGGCTGTTTCGGGAGGGTTTCAGGAGTCCACGTACACATCTGTCTTGCTTTCTGCTGTGGCAGAGAGTTCTGTGTAGAGGAGGGAGATTTCCCTTTGGGCCTGTTGAGGAAACAAACTGTTTCACAGATAGTTTGAGCCCAGTATACACAGATTGTCTTGTGGTCAGGAAGTAGAGATGTTGTTTCTAGGTGTTGCCCTGCTCTCTTGGGAGCTGTTCTTCCAGCTTTCCTCTTCTGTCAGTTGCTCTCCGTCCTTCCCTTCTCCATTACGCGCACACGCGCCCCTGCTGCCCAAGGCTCATCCCTTGCCTTTGTGGGTTTTGTGGGTTTAGATTTAACAAGCCGTTCTTGCTGCAGGCACGGATTTTCTTTGCCTGCCAAGTTTTAGCCTGGACCGAATTTTCAGTGCCAAAGTTTTTAATGACAGTAGAATTACAATGAAAAGCAGCGACAGTCCCTCAGCTCTCCTGTTTGCATTACAAAACTGCAAGATCAGGCTTCGGAGCTGCTGGTGTTCTGCCTGGCGTGTCAGACTCGTTTATAGCAATGCTGTCTCGTGGAGTGACTGCAGTGGGAACCTGGTGGTTTGGACAGGAGAAGGAACGGCCAGGCTGCGTGCTGGATCCTAGGAAAAGCGTGTTTCCCATCTAGGTCATCATCGGCTGGGAGGATGAGCGCTGCTACCCTCTGGTGACAGTTCAGCTTGTGGCGTGAGTTAGCAGCGACAGTTCAGGTCTCAGTGGGCTTTTGACCCCGACGCAGCTGTAGCGGAAAACAGAAATGTTATTTTCACACCAGGTTCCTGTTGCGGCACCTTCTTGCAGATACCACACGCTTGGGGTTGGTCTGGGAGAGCAGCACATAAGTTTTGAGGAGCTCTGACACCACTGACTCATTTCTATCTATTTATTTAGCATTGCTGTTTAGAAACTGAATTTCTGTACGTATACTGGAAAGGTAAATGTTTTGTATCCAAAGGCCTCTTGTTGGGAACAGCTGAAGAAATTACTTTTTTAAGAAAACAGCTGAGCAAACACATAATATCAAGTCATATGCTAGGTGTTGTGGTTTACCGCATTTGTGCGCAAGAAGATCATCTGTAGCTCTGTAGATGGAGAATGACAAGCTCTTCTCTCACAGCCTCCCCAAGCAATCGGATTCTTGCAGTGACAGAAATTACATGTTTGTTTTTTGTGTGTTTTCAGTAAACATTAGTCGCGTTTCTTCATCGGACTGCCTGTTGCAGAATTTGTGGTGCTGTTTCTTTATCTACAAAGAAAAATACGGGTTATTTATCCACCTGTTCATGGAGCAAAAGGACTCGCCTTTTTATTTATTTTTTTTTTTAATTGAATTCTGTTCTGTTTCTTTGCTGCATTCAGGGCAGATAGGATTGTGCTGAAACGTCGTATGCGCCAAAAATACCGTCACCTCATCTCTGTTTAACAATGCCTTCCCAGATGCAGAGCGCCGTGGCTTTTTGTTTTTAATACAGATTACTTGCTGTATCCAAGTCCTCAGAATTGTGAAAATCGTATTGAAATAGCTTTGTGCTTTGGCGGCCTTGCTCTCTCTGACTTTCTGGCAGCATTCAGTGCTGCCTTTCATTTTCCAAATGCTGCGAGTAGTTTGGAGACTCTCAAAGCTACATTTACAGTAAATGTGATGTTGCAGTAATGATGGGTCAATTCAGATTTAGGTCTGTAATTTAGGAAAAAAGCCACCACCCCTCACTAAAAAATAATGTTAAACTGACTTCAAAGCGCATCTTAATAGTTCCATATTGTTATGTGTGTAATTAAAGCTTTTACCCTTGAAAACAGGGTTGTTTTGATTTGCTAATCGTATTTCCTTGCTACAGTCAAATAGACCGAGGTAAATTTTTATGATATTAAGAATTGGCCTCGTGCTGTAACATGAAAATCCATTTTTCACAGAACACAAAACTTTCTCTTAATGCTTTTCTTCATTTTTAGCACGCTCTGAGATCGTGGCAGATAGTGTCACCGAAACACCAAAATCTCAAATTTAACACGGCGAGTGTTATCTTCAGCTACTCATCAGTTCTGCTGGGCAGCGTCTGTTAAAAAGAAATGAGCTGGGTGACACACAGCGTTTGACGGTGCAGGAGCCGGTGTTTTTTGTGTGGCTGCTCCTGCGGAGTCCTGGCTCGCTTAGGTCGCTCCTGTTTCATTAGGGGGACGCCTTGTACAAATGAAAAGTTTTTTTTGTTTTTTTTTTTTTTTT
>VZSF01000040.1:0-24363 GCA_013398295.1 Chionis minor | reverse complement strand
TTTTTTTTTTTTTTTTTTTTTTTTTAAGCAGGTCTGAATCATTTCGCCTTCTTAGTGATCGCACAGAGCTGTTTTTCGGTACCAAAAGGAACTGTCCTGCAACTGGAATATTCACTTCATCTGGGGGCTGCTCTGTTGTGTTGCTGAAAGTGGGTTGGCTGGGGAGGTTTGGGGGAGGGAGGGAGGATGTGACTGGGATTAACGTGTTTTGTTAATCCTCTGGGCAGGCTTGCTCTTCAGGGTTCAGCTCTTTTAGTCAAATTGGCAAATCTCGGCTCTATCCATCTTTGTCACCCACACAAGTGATTACACAGAACATTTTGCTCCTTTAGAGCCTGTCAAATAATGATTTTTTTAACTATCACTTTACATTTAGTGTTTAAAACGGAGTGTGATAATTGTGCTTGAATGTTGTGGAAGTAGTGCTGGACAATCACTACTGCAGTTGTATAAAAACTGTTACCGTCAGGCTTTTTTTTTTCTTTTTTTTTTTTTTTTTTTCCTTCTTTTTTTTTTTTTTTTTTTTTTTTTTTTTTTTTTTTTTTTAAAGCCCCCTCCTCAGAGCCAGGTTTACAAGGCATTGGGTGCCTAATGCGTCTCACACAAACACGGGAGCAGATTTAGCTTCTGTCTTGGCGTGGGAGTTGGGTGCAAACTGGTCTAAGTGCTCGTGTAAATCCTAGCCAGGTAGCAGCCATCTGAAGGGATGAAGTCATTCTCTGTAAAAGATGTGAGGATTGATATTTTTCTCTCTTTCCACCTGCCAAAACTGAAACATGAGGAAAAAAAACAAGTGACAGATTCAGACTGGTGTGGATGGAGAATCTGCGTGCGGAACGGAGGTCTCTGGAGACCCCATCTAAGCTCTGTGCGCAGGATTCCTGTTTGTAACTCTTTCCCAAGCCCCTGCTGAAATATGTTTTAAATTCCCTTTTAGCTGCATCTCTAAGCTGGCCGAATCACCTTAGAAATTGGTGACCTTGACCTTGCTGATGCTACCCTAGCAATGGCCAGACCTTACAGCTGCAGGAAAGAAAATTCTCCATCCAAAATGTGGTATTTCACCTTGAGGTAAAATCAGTTATGGAATAATGATAAAAAATAAATAAATCTGTGCTCTGTGGGGTAGTCTCAAACAAGTCTTGTCCTTTATTAAATAGTACCCTGGGCTTGTGTGACACTATTAACGCAGTTCAATCTTTTATTAAAAAAAAAAAAACAAAAACACAAAACCAAACCCAAAACAGTTGCATGGTTTCAAATCTAGGAAATAACGTGTATGTGTTGCTTAGACTCCATTTTATTTAAGGTTAGAAGCGAGAACATTGTTACATCAGTCAACTCGTTGGTCCCAGGCTCCCTGTGCTGGCTTGGGCAGCACCTCGAGTTTCCTCCCGCTGTCAGGAGCTGCCACCTCCTTGCAGTGGCCACCAGCTCGGCTTCGGCAGCACTGCAAGGAACAATCCTTTTCCGCTGCTGGGAAGAAGGGTGGTCTTCATCAGGAGATGTTCTAATGAGCGCTCAGCCCTGGCTCCCTGTGGTTCCCCCTTCTTCTCTTTCCATCTCTTGGACTCAACTCTTCCAGCCTCCGTACGGCAGCTCAGGCTGCAGCACCCCAAAGTAACCAGCCCAGCAGCAGAAGTAAGTAACAAGCTGGTAAGACTGTTGGTTTTAGTTCTTCTTGACCAACGCTGTTATGTCCTGGTGATTGGGAACTGCTGAATTGGAGGGGTTTTTTAATGCTAAAATAATCTGAGGAGTATTATCTGTTTAGGTGTCTTGTGTCCTTTTCCCCCAGGGCTGGCAGGCAATTTGAATACAGGGTGTCCTGACTGTCTGCTGGTTTGTCGGCTGTTTTTTGTGCGAGTAATATCCATGGCCCTGGGGGAAAATTTAAATGATAAAAATTAATTCTCGTCAGTTTGTTTGAATTTCAAGATGTTTTGCTGTTCCAGAAATGTTACGGTATCAGTAGCGGGTTAGACCAGGTTAATCCAAATTGTCTTGCAAACACTTGTAATTTGGGATTTGGCGAAAAATTATTGGGCTTAACATGGCTAATACATTCATGCTGTAAGGTTGGTGATAATAAGTTCTTTAGACGTCTAGACATACGATTACACTAAATGCAGATAAATGAAATCTTCTGTGCATGTGTTGCATGTGGAAGGAGATGCAGAACTGCAGTACTTGGCAAGTGCTGGCGTAGCCGCAGTCAGGGCTGCTGCTCCTGGCTCCCAGGAATAGCTGTGCGTAGGGTGAGGAGCTTTTAATTGCTGATTACTGAGGGTCAGGGTTAGTGTTACAAAGAAAAGGAGACTGCCAATTGCCATACATTCTGGTTGGAAGATGGTTGGAAGATTCTGAATGTTCTGGTTGGAAGATTCCAAACATTGCTATGTTTTGAAGGATACCAGTCCACCCAAGTTTCACTTTGCACCTCCTGGTACAAAATTACCCACGCTCCACGGTAGTGGACTTGCTTTGAGATGCTGCAAATGCTTCTGCATTGGTACGAGTGAGTGCAGCAAGTCTGCTCAGTGATCCTCTTAGGTTTTGAGGCTGGCTCTGCAAAACAGTGCAGAGTGACTTCACCCAGAAGGTAGGAAGAAGAGCACTTTCATATATAAAAAGCAATTGGGATGATGGGCAAGGAGGAATGTAATTGCTCTAGACGTCAAGCCAGGGTACTAAATTGGTGAATTTTTATTATGTTGAAGAGTAATCTCTTTAGGCTTGCCTTCAGTAGCTCGCGCTTCTTAATGTTTTGTTCGGCTTGAAACCTGAGCTTTTCAGTGCCAGGCTGGAGCAGTGCGGTGTCAGAGAGAAGAGGAGTCTGTCTGAAACGGATGTTTCAAACAACCATACCAAAACAACACTCAAGTTTCTTCATTTGGCAATCGAGATGGTTTCTTGACAGCAAGCAGATTCCTGCTTTTGGAGGAAACTTCGCTATACTGAACTTAAAAATAATCTCACCACTCCATGCAATTTTATTACCAAATTTTAAATTGCAAAATTATAAAGGGAAGGTGAAGTTACAGCCTCTGGCTAGTGCCAGACTCCTGTCACGCTGTTGTGGATTATGGATATTCTACTTTTGCTAGAGTCTGTTAATCCCTTCTATGTTGTTCCTCTGAACATCCCAGTTGAGGGAGTCTCTGCCTTTCCAGTAAAAGCAGTAGCCAAACTAATTTGATCATTTCCAGCCTTGGCAGATACTTGGGCCAGGTCGAGCAGTTACTAGAAACGGGAACGTGTACAGTCTGCGGCAGTGAGCCCTCTCCTGTTCGGGGCTGAGTAGGAATGGAAAGGAGACTCTTAGCTCCCGTTTGAGGAGAAAAGGGGAGTTTTCAGTTCATGTGCACTGTGAGGTTAGCCCATCGCCAAGGTTTCGGTTCCCACAAGACTCAAGTACCTGTGCAACATAACTTTCTCACTGCCCTTCTGAGAACTACTTCCTGTGAGACATTTTAAATGGGCAGTGCTAACCAGACTGTTAATTACAGCCATCCCAATGCTGTATGATTTCCTTCCTCTCTTTGCTTGAGCTTTGCCTTCCCAGCGCCCAGGCAGGGAGATTACTGGCTGAAGAAGGACGTAGCTCAGTAATGTGAGATGATTTTTTTCTTGCAGGCTGAGCGTGCCACAGGGGATGAGACCGTAACGTTGTAATCCTGGCCCTGACTTGCTGTACTTCCCGTATCTGTTTCTTCCTTTCCGTCATTGCCAGGAGTCACTGGCCTTCCAGTGAAGTCCGTGGGTGGCCAGTAAGAGGCTTGGCAGTGGAAAGGGATAGCTGGGGCTCTCTTACTCCACTTACACAACACGAGCCACAGACTTTTCATCTCGTGCAGCTGAGCGCTGGTTTTCAAGTGCTGGTTCGTGCCAACAGGAACATTCAACATCCCGGACCTTTCCCCTGGGGGAGCATTGTCTCTCGCAGCCACTGTCTGATACTGGCAGTCGCGTCCGGGCTCCTCATGGCAGCGACTTGCAGAGATTCACTGCTTCCAGTTGTGACTCAGTTAAGACAAACCCTAGGGCGCATCTCCGAAAACTCTGGGCCACTTTCTGTGCAAGTCCGTCTCTGCCAGTAGCAAAGCCGAGTAACCCAGCCGACTGGAAACGTGTTTGGAGATTGATGCCAGATCCCCGAACTGGAGAGCGTCAGCTTGCAATTCAAGTGGCGCTGACATTTGCGGGAAGGCTTTCTGTTCTAAGCCGTCAGATGTTAGCTAGTGTATGTAATTAACTTGGTATAATTTTGCTTCAGAATGAAATATTCATTCAAAAGAGACTTAAAAAAACCCATCCTGTTGTTTTTAATGTCTGGGTAGAAGGCGATGCTGCGTAGAGCAAGGCATACATTTATTGTTAGAGAGATCGGTTTCATGGCAACTCCTCTTTGTTACTATGGTACACAGGAAGTCCCAAAGGCTTTTACTGTCCATCACTTCTTGGGTCTTGTGATCAATCCGGATACAAAACCCACGGAGGTACGTTAATAGTGGAGATGGAAAACAATGGGAAAGTATTACAGCCTGAAATGCTCTAGTTGTCTAGTTACCCCAATGGGCAAACATAAAACTTCATTTTGCGTAGTAGTTTTCCTAGAGTTTGGTAATAAAGCTTGTGACCAGAGCAGGAGGACAACAAAACAGAAATGGAAGGGGTAAAATAAAGATTTCTTTTGCCCCAGAGGACATTTCTTCACCGAAAGGGATATCAAACACTGGAACAGGCTGCCCAGGGAAGTGGCTCGGTCACCCTCCCTGGAGGTATTTAAAAGCCGGGCAGACGTGGTGCTGAGGGACGTGGTTTAGTGGTGGGCTTGGCAGTGCTGGGTTAACGGTTGGACTTGGTGATCTTAAGGGTCTTTTCCAACCTAAACAATTCTAGGCTTCTGTGAAATTCAAGAGTTAGAGAAGTGATAAACACCAAAACCAAACCAGAATCCCATAGCTTGCGGAGGGTGGAATACCTACCACTCTACCCAATAATCAGAGAGCTGAGGATTTGCTGAGAAGAAACAGTTACAAAAGTTGAGAAGTGGTCCCATTTGATTAAAAGCACTGGAAGAGGATGTTGTGTATAGTAGCTGCATCCAGTTCCTGTTTACCTCCCCAGTATGAAGTTCACTGACCACTTCTGGTCTCTCTAAATCTGTTACGTATTTCAATTGTAATGCTGCAGTTTGCTAAAGGAGTTGGTTCTTTCCAAGACTTGACCTTTATTGTTTGCTCTTTTGAAAATCATCCCTGTCACCAAAATTTCCCTTTTATGCTTTATCAAAACTGAAATGAAGTGCTTGCCTGAGAGTCCAGGTTGAATTGGCAAACAAATGCTTGAGAGGTGTGTGTGCACGGGATGCAGAATCGCTGAATCCAGCTGAACACAGAGATCCTGTCACACTTCATGGGGTTTTTTTGTTGGTGAGTTTTTTCAGACTGTAGGATTTAGATTGTAGATCCAGGAAGTACCATGTAAAGACAGAAATACCGACCCGTTGATTTGCTCTTGGTTTCCCAGTATCACGTTTGCTCTGATAGTCTGGTCACTTCCATAAATTTGAGTTAGTGGAGTTATTGAACATTTTACCCTAATTGATGCAGTATCTCACCAACCTAATTGGCTGGATGAGATTCACAGCAGGCAGGTTGCTGCTGTTATGAGAGAGGATGAAACTCCTTTGTGGTTGCGTGTCGCCTGTAGGTAGGGATTCTTGTTTTGCACATGGGCATTTTAGTCCGGCTTTGCTTCTGTGGTCAGGCTGACAAACAAGGTTGAGTGCCAGCACCAACAGAAAGCATCCCACTTGCAGTGAAAACCACTTCTCTTTTTTAAAAAAGTAGTCATAAGGTAACGTGTAATGTGGACCAGAGATGACACATCAATAGGAAATCATGGCTGTGGTGGACAGAGTGAGCTTTGCAGCTTTGCTTGTTGACACGTGCTCCTCACCTACAGCAGCATGCTAAAATTATCTTCATATTTTGATGTAAAGAAAGAGGAAAGAAAAGAAGCAGTTACATTAACCCACTAATTTCTTCATGTGTTTTCTTCTGAGCACGTTAAGGGAGTGATGGAAAAACATCAGTTCATCGTTGACTTTCGATTCAATATTTGGCACAGTAATTGTTACCCTCCGAGTGTGTGTTGAGATGCGTCTGGCCCGTACCCCGCTATTGTGCCGCTGCAGAAAGGGAGGATGTGGCCAAGAG
This sequence comes from Chionis minor, assembly GCA_013398295.1. Classification (NCBI taxonomy): domain Eukaryota; kingdom Metazoa; phylum Chordata; class Aves; order Charadriiformes; family Chionidae; genus Chionis; species Chionis minor. The sequence goes on along the minus strand of VZSF01000040.1, from coordinate 18,139 downwards.
GAAAACAGGCACAGTTGGCATCCTCCCTCCTCTGCTGAATGACACAGCGGTAGGCAGCTTCGGGGCAAAAAACTTAGAGTACGGAAATATTAAGCACCTACTAATTCTCCTTAGTTCAGAGAGGCTTTCATATCGTGCTGTGTTTAAATCTCACTTTATAGATAATTCTGCTTTTAAAAATTGGTCCGGTAGATGCTTCAGAGCAACTATCTCATTAACGAGACCTTTTTCTTATGCGAATGACCGCTGTAATAAGAGTGACGGCGCTGAGTCATGTTCCGATCTAGACTTTGGTCTGTGGCAGCAGAGCCAGAAGTGTACGTCGAGCAGCTCTTTCCCCATGTCTTCCTGTTAGAGTACCCTTCCTTGCGGTAAGGACCTGGCGAGGGTGAGAAAGGCTCAATGTTTTTCCTGGCGGCAGGGTGGGCGCTTGCCCATCCTCGTTCCGTAGGCGTGTGGGGAGCCATAGACCTTTAGCCGGGAGCCTGCTGCTGCTAGAAGGGGCAGCTGGTACTCTGTGTGTTGACACAAGAGTAATTCATGTTATTTTCATTAAGTCTTTAGCCGTGTCACCTTGTTTGCCTTGGAGGATAAAATCTGCCGTGCTGGGCTTCGTTTCTGGCTTAACAGAGAGCGAGTTGAGTGCTCTGGGACAAACACGCGCACAGCGATGAGCTGCTGTAGTTCTTCTGGGGAGCGCGTTACTGACGAGCTGAACAAGCGCCCTGTGATTGCCTTTCCTTGAAAGCAGCTGCTAGTTGGATAAAAGGTTCACCAAGTGGAACTGCAAATGATTTTAACAACTAGAGTACGTGTAGATCTTGCTCAAGGGAGTTGGTTTTTTCTCTTTCTTGCAGTTTCTTGCACAGCCAGCCGCTTGAAGGAGAAGGAATTCTTCAACCCTTTGTTTCAGAAGACCTCGGACTGTTTCCTGCTGCTCAACTCCCTCATTTCCGTGAACAAAAGGTCATAAGAGGAGGATGAGGCAGCTAAGAGGAAAGCCCAAAAAAGAGACCTCCAAAGATAAAAAGGAGAGAAAACAGGCAATGCAAGAGGCCCGGCAACAAATCACCACCGTGGTGCTGCCCACGCTGGCTGTTGTAGTACTGCTCATCGTCGTATTTGTTTATGTCGCCACTCGTCCAAACACAACTGAATGATGCAGCTTTTCAGACTCTCTAGCTTTGGGGTATTAATAATTTTATCAAGAGCCAAAAGGAACTCTCTGCCACTCTTTTAGTACTTTACAAAGGAACTTGCTGGTATTTTCGGTCTTTCTCTTGGTTAGGGTCCTGCAGATTCTCTTTAGGAATGTAACATAAAACGTATTAGTGAACGTGCCAGTACGTTTTATGGTCCAGTTCATGTGCCTTTCAGAATTTTAAAATGGTGTTTTTTCTTAAATCTGTTTGAAGTTCTATATTGTAAAAGGAAATTGTGTTCTGCTATAAATTTGTAAAAAATCAGCTTTCAGCTTTTATCACTGTTAGGGATAATGTTGCTCCCATGAGCTCTTGTATGTCTATTTCAGAACTTCCAAAGAAGTACAGCTCTTCTTTGTACTTAATGTCATATGAAGTGCTTTGATTCAGAAAGGATATATTTATTTTTTGAATAAAAGAGAGAAGTCTTACTTGGAATCTTCAAATTATTTTGCAAAAAAATGTGACTTATTGTGAAACCCTACATTGTGTAATAATTTTTTCATTAAACACTATATAGTTTGCTCAAAAGGAATTGCTTTTTGCTGGGAGATGCCAACATGCAAAGTGAACGCTTCAGGATCTGCCGGAATGAATCTCACAGAGGCTGGAAAGGGAAATTCTGCCAATTTATGGTGAGGTAATAACAAGCTACATAAACACAGATAGTTGTTTATCTGAATGTTAAATATTTAAATCTGTATAAGTGGCAATAAAAAGGTGATTTGGGATACAGCTTTTGATTTTTATTTTTTTTTAAGGGAAGGACAAGTTGCAGTTTAACTTGCGTCTCTAATCTGTTCTCTGCAGTGAGCTGCTGTCCTGTGGCATCCCCCTCTCCCCCTCGCTTGAAGGAAGCTGAGCACAGCTTAGGCAGTTTTCTTCTAGGAAATCAAGCTCTAAACTCTGATCAAAATGCTTCAGCAACCCTGTGTGCTTCCACAGCCCTTTCTCATCCAAATATAAGGCACGAGGAGGGCATGAACCTTCAGAAGACCAGGGAGGGAATTTGGGAACTCCTGACTGCTGCTTAAACAGGCCAAGCAAGGAAGACCGGGATGCTGCAGCACGCTGAAGCGTAGCAGGAAGGATTTCGGTGCCCACAGTCAAAAGACCCTTCGTATCTTTATTCCCTGTGCTGTCTTTTGGCAGGGGCTGGTCCCGGTGAAGTCGGTGGGCCTGTTCTGAGGCGCGCCAGCGAAAGGCGGTGCCTTGTGTCCTGCGTTAACCTCTGTGTTGCTCCCATGCAGAACGCTGCTGCCAACCACAGTCGCCCTGCGGAGGAGTATCGTAGGCAAGCACATGCAATTCCCTGCAGCCGACTCTGCCCTAAGGTGCACGTTCCCAAAGCGGGGCGAGTCTCCAGCCAGCTATAAGCTAACCCCATGCAGAGTGAGATGGACACCCGGAGATGGTGGGATGGCCACAGCTGCTGAGCTGTTGGTAGTGCCTAGAATTAAACTGGCCCTGCAGCTTAGGATGGTTTTGAAATCCAAAAATTGCAAAAGAAACCCTAAAAGGCAGAGTTTGGGTGAGCTGTTAGGCTGCTTTCCTGGCCTGCAGCACACCTGGGATATTGGCACAAGCTACACGGACAAGGTGGTCGGCGTGGTGTGCCCAGAGGAGCGGCCACCAGCCGAGCGAGCGGTGGGAGGGCGGCTGCGGAGCCCCTGCACTCGCCCAGCCCTGCGATGGGGCCGAAAACCACATGTGCTCCCGTACGGAGCCACGTCCTTCAGCTGGGGAGATCTGCGATGGCGCATATGTAGAAGTAACCGCTTAGTCTGTGTCATCTCCCAGCTGTTTCCGTTCTCCCAGGCACCAAATCCTTTTTGTCCTGTTTTTGTTTTATCCCCAGTCAGGGCCGGCTGCGATGGAGCTCTGATAGTTTGCCCTTTTCTGAGAGGAGCCATTCAGCTGAAACGAAATCTGTGCCCGAGGAGGGGAACAAAAGCGTGTGTAGTTTCAGCGTGTGTGTTCTGCAGGGTACTTGGTGTCTTCAAGTGTCTAGAACAGAAGCAAACTTTCTGCTAACCTCTTCCACAGATTCCTCATCTTCCTCTTCTGACACCCTTTCTGACAAAGGCTCTGACAAAGTCCCTGTGACTTTCCCGTCTCCGAGTAGCAGGTTTATTTCGGTCCGTTCCACCTGCAGGGCTTTTTTTATCAGCCCGAGCAATGAGTTTATAATTTGGAAACCCTTGCCTGAAGCTGTTCCAATGCCTTATGTGGTTTTTTCCCCCTCTTAGTTTTCTGCGAGAGTCGAGTCTATGACACATAAGAGCAATTAACTGGCTGGTAACAACTAAATAGGTAGAAGGTCGGTTGGGTTAGATAATATTTAAGATGAGTTCTCTAATGAGATGCCTCATTGCTGCTGCGTTTTCCTGCGCTCTCCCTTTGTCTCTTGTCATCTAAAAATTCTCCAGGTCACAATAACAATCTTTTCAGAGACATGTTTATTAATATGAACCTATAGCTTAATGCTAATAAGAGACATTTTGTATTTCAATTCCCTAAAATGTGCAATTTTACTGAGTGCTAATTGAGAGGAAAATAAGTGTTACGCATTCTGAATTGTTCCTTATGCAGAAGCTAGCATTGATTTCACAGTTTGACTCAAAAAAAAAAAACCCATTTTTCTCTAGTAAACAATGAAGTTGGATTCTGACATTTTTCTACCAAATTCCCTTTTACTAGTGTTGGATGTGAGAATGCGCATTTGGAAAAATGGTATGAAGCCTCTGTAGACAGAAGCTGTCAGAAATCACTGGGAAATAATCGGGAAGTAAATTAATGGCAGTTGCCCAAATGTCAACTCCTGTGAACTTCTCAGCCGAAGGTGTAACTGCGTCTCTGGTTTTTTAACTGTATTACTCCAACTGTCAGTTGCCTTCAAAAATATTTTAGAAATAGGGTTTCAAATCTTTTCCCAGCATACTGTAGCTTGTGGGCAAAACTGAATGATTTATTACAAGCATTTTACCAGAAAACTCATGCTGAGATACTTCTTCAGCAGTGTCTTATGATACAGTCTCCAGGAGCGCTCATTATCAGGTGAAGTCATTAAAAACCTGCCATTGCCTCCTGATAAGTTATAGAAGCACTTTTTTAAAACCAATTTTTCCAAGCATAAATCAAAATGTGAGTCAAATACTTAAAAGATCAAGGTTTGAAAAGAGATTTATATATGTCTTCCAAGTGCTAAGAAAATAAAAGAATCGTGTCAAGTATTGTCGCGATGGGTAAATGCCCTTCCATGTTGTAAATGGCGCCAGCTCCCCAAAGCCGAGTGGAGCCAGCGACGCTGCCCGCGGCCTGAAGGAAGAACTACATGTATTTTCAGAACGCGGATAAATTCGCTGTCAGGCTTCTGTTTCAATCCATCTACATGAAAATGTTTACTCCTTCACATCCTGATGTTCAGAAAACAGCACTTTGGAATACAGGCAGCAGAGAAAACGCGCTGTTCTTTTTCCAGACTATTTATGTTCGCTGCCGGGATGGTACGTGTGCAGCCTCGAACCAAAAAAAAAACATCTCGTTACGGTGCTTACGTGGGACACCAAGGACCAGAATTTCTGTGGGATTTCTCGCTCCAGCTGGGATTGTACCAGGGTTCACGTCAAGTCAAACAATTCCTACATCTGTCGCAGGAAGGTCAGCGACGGGGTGGCTTAGGACCGTTCTTCGCACACAAACATGTTTTTGTAAGGTAACTGGGCGAACACCTTCCTGATCACTCTCTTTCAAAGCCCCTTGCAGTTTGGTGAAGAGCAGATTAAAGGGACAAACACCCGTTTGCTGGATGAGGGAGGGTGGAGCACAGTGTCTCAGTGTCTGCGGGCACTGCTCAATCCACTGGTGGCAATGTAGATGCAGCACATTGAATTACAGCCTATTTATGGATTTGAGGGTGTCCGTGTGATTAAATAGTAACTCGGACACGGTGAACTTTGAGATCTGAACCCTACAGCGGGGAAAAAACGACACATGGTTCCCACATTGCTTTGGCCAATTCAAACGAGCTCTGCTACGAACGATCGTTCACCTGGCGTTTTCTCAGCAGGCTGCTGCGTCTGAGGAGGAAAAGAGCTTCCCCAGCACAAGGCAGTTGGTGTAAAATCTAGTGAATAGCTATTTGGCATAGAATTAAATTTTAAAAAGTGACTGTGAATGATATAATTGGCTGCTGTAGGTTGTGAAGCCAGACAGGAACGCAATTCTGTTGTCCATATGATACATGGTAAGGTCTTTCCCCCATGTCCTGGTTTGAGTGACATAGGACTAATTTCTCTTCTAATGCTTGGGAAAGCTGTATTTGTGGAAGACTCTAGTGCCTGAATTTGTGAAGATACTTACTTTATGGCCAGCTACGGTGTGTGGGTCTCAAGGTCTCAGTGCTCTGGAGCTGGCCAGGTGCAGGGATGAGGAGGAGCGAGACTCGGGCACTTGACCCAAACTGGCCAACGGGATTGTTTCATACTATGAATGTCACATTCACTATAAATTAGAAAGTTCGCTGCAAAGTTCGCTTTCCCTTGATGGCTGTGATCCAGAGGACATCTTGTCCCAGTGCTGGACTCCTGAGCCCTTCCCTGTCTCCCAAAGCCATAGCGCTCGCAGTGTCCGACATTTGCTGTCCCCTGCTGGGAGCGCACGGCTTCCGACTGACATAGTTGGCTGGGTATAATCCTTGTGTAGTATACAGGGGTATTGGCATCAATGTGGGTTCTTTAGTGGTAGTACTGTTAATTATCTGCTTCTCTCCTATTAAATCTGTTTATCGTTCAGCCCCCAGGTTTCCTTGTTTTCTTCCCAATTCCCCTTCCTGGGTGGGGAGGGGTCATCAGGTGAGAGAATAATTGTCTAAATGACAATAACTTGTTGCGGGTTTTCCCAAACCGTAACACCCCGGTGCCCTCTGCCCCCTTGCAGCCAGCCGGTCTCTGGGAGAGCTGGGGGCAGAGAGCAGCAGGACGGAGTGGGAACTCAGCGTGGACCTCAGCTGCCTCCCTCAATAAACGTTGACGACTGGCCTGACGTACCACAGATGTCCCGTCACCTGGGGCTCATCTCATTAGGCAGTCTCTGCTGATGAGCTCTTTCTCATCCCCACGGGTGGTGGTTAGACTGGTTTTGAATCACTAAGTGGTTCTGTACGCTATTGTACCACTCTCGAGTCAGGAATTATAACCAGTTACACTACGATAAACCCAGAACAGTGAGACCGGGTGGTTTAGGTGCTTTCTGTAGTATCTCTGACCACAGCAGAAATTAATTAGTCTTTGACTGGGTAAGCTAAAGTAATTGTTTAAGCTGCCCCATCAGAAAAGCAAGAAAGCCGTGCCTGTGATTTTTCATAATGTCTGCCCATTTTTGTGTCCGTTTGGCAGTGTGTTTTGCTGTTGCTGTTTGCATTCCTCTCTGCGTGGAGCAGCGTACCCACCCTCTGACACTCTCTCGCACTCCTAAATTTCCCATAAGAAAAAGAAGAGAGGAAGAAATGGTAGGAAGAAAACGCGCTAAATACCCAACTTTCCTGTGAGCCACTTTTAAATGTTCCTGTTCAGTTACTGTCATTTCACCGGCCGCCCCATCGGAGTAAGTTTTGGGGAGTGAATTGGACAGCAATGGTCTGGCAGCTCTTTTACCACCAACTATTTCAAAATTATATCTCGATGAAACATGTTGGCAGCTGTGCGTACATGACCTCTGTTTTTCCTTCAGTGAAAAAAGCTGGTGGCAGCCTGAACCATTGTTCTTTTTATTTAAAACAAGCCTTTCAACTGGGAGCCAGAAAAATGCTTTTCTGTAAAGCTTTGAAAAATCATAGAAGTCCAGAAGCTTACAAGAATTTTCCATTGCCCAGCTATTCACAAAGCAGAATAGAATTTTTTTGTATGTTTTGGGTAATCCATCGCTCCCGAACATTGCACCTTCTCCAGTCAAATGAACTTATGATTAATAATTTTGTTTTTCCATGTTCATTGGGGCCTTCAGACATTTATAGCCTTGGCCCCTCCTGTCACGCCCCACTCAGACGCGCTCAGAAGGGAGTAGGGGGATGGACTTTGACTCCAATTCGCAAATCCCCAGCGGTGTGGACTAAGGTGAGACAACTCTCAAGGTCCGCACACAAACATTTATTAGCTTAACTAGGTCCACGATAATTGATTCAGTATGGAACAAATTAAGGCAAGCAGTAAAGTACACCTTGTGTTACTTAACAGATGTACCGCAGATTATGGTGGGCAGCACCTGACATCAGGTACGCCACGAATTATGGCGAGCAGTGCGGTGCACCTTGCATTATTTGCTTAACTCTGAGAGAAAAGAGAAAAGAGAGAGGAAGGGGGAGAGATCGATCGATCACCGGTCCTGGTTCCGGCGTTGGTCTGGTGTGTTTGTGTGTCCACCCTGCAGCTACAGCTTCGTTGCAGGGGACTTGAGAGTGTCTGAGACATTCAGAGAGGTTCGGAAGCCTCCGCCTCCACCGTCTCCATCTCTCCTTAGGCTTTGTTTTGGGGAGTTTACAAGTCATCTCTAACACCTTCCAATTACTCCTTTTTTTGACAATATACATACATCTCCAATCCCTGTTCATAAGGGATTCTCAGTCCCCGAGTTCATTTCTCAGTCTTTATTATTTCTGCTGTCCGTCATTCTTCAAAAAGTTTTCTAAAGAACTTGAAATGTGGTACCTGTTGTGCACACTATTTTTTGGCACGGTAACATCAGGAATATGTATTTTCCTTCAGAAAGCTCTCACCGGTTCAATCAAGTTTCTACCTTTTAATACAGTTAAAGTATTCCGAACCAGTGTGTGGCTCCGACTGTACTCCGGCAGCAATGGGCTCTTGTTTGAACTGGGGATTGTCAGATGAGGAGGAACCTTTGCCAATTCTGGCTGGCAAAGAGAAAGGTGACCTTTCAGGTAAGTATGTGTAAAAAAAAAGGCACTTTGATTCATACAGTCTCAGCACATTTGTGGCATCATAAGCTCTGAGCAGGAAATGCCGGTAACCAGGAAGGCTGTTCAGGTACAGGCACTTTGCAGTTTGCAGTGCTTTTCATGGGGAGTTTATGATATGGCGTTACAAAAAAGCCAGGCTGAAACTAACTCTGTTATTTCATTAGCCAAAGTTAGTAGCTCGGCCAGATCTCCAAAAGCTTTAGAAAAAAATCTTACTGATTTTTTGACCATTTCATTCATTCATTCTGTATCGTGACACAGATCTGTATCATGAGCGGGATCCTCAGGCTGGGACTGGACTCAGACACGGAACATTTCTTTGGAGAACTGGTGCACACCGTCCTGGTGTAGGGTTGAATCTTACAGTGGCAGAAGAATCTGGCTAACTGGGTAATAGCCCATATTTTTTTTCTCTTGCTTTTCTGAAGGACAACGTTTTGCTCTCTTTCTGCTTCTACAGATCTTTCCCAGCTTAAAATTTAGCTTCATTTCCAGAGTTTTCTCAATTCCTTCATTAGTTCTTTTAAAACTCCCAGATGCGTCTCCCGTTAAGTTGAGGGTGCATATATATTTAGTTTGTTCAGATGTCCTTCCATCATCTTTTTATTCAGCCCTCGTTCCTCCAGCTGAGTCTAGTAATTTTCCTGAATTTTCCTGTAAAAGGTTCTTTGATTTCCTCATTTTCATTACTCATTTTATTGCAAACCAAGCCAAACTGGTATTTAACATCTCGGTATTTTGTGTAAGTGTGATGTAGTGTATTTTGTCTTAATGGAAATATAGCTTCCGAAAACAATTTACATTTTTGCTGTGGTCTTGAATATTAATGAGACTTCATTTACTCACAAACTGGAGCTGCTTGACAGTCTGGTATTATTTTTATCCAGATTTTTCCAGGAAGTTGGCAACAGTATGTGCTGGAAAGCAGTTCTTCAGGATCTCTTTGACTGAAATTGGTGGTTCATCAACACTGCCTGTAATTTCTGTTTCGCTTGCACAGCAATAGAATTCAGCATGAATTGCAAATAAAAGGAATCTCAACATTATGCAGTTTTTTGGCACATGGAGTTGAATTAACTCTGCCCGGTTTTATAATGTTTTCCTGTGTTGTAGAAAAATACAAAGAATTTAGGCCTTTACCTAAAACCAGTTGTCTGGAGGTAAAGGTTTTTTTTCCCCTGTTCCACTGAAGTTAAACAATGAGCCAGCATAGCATCTAAATATCGACAGCGAAACAGGTGCTTTCCAAGACTGAATTTAAAAGCTGTAAAGTATTAACGTAAAGCACGTAAAGCACCTGAGATCAGGCACTGCCCCAGGTGAAGTCTATAGGTCTGGGAAAAGAGGGGATATGGGTGGCTTCAAAATATCTGCTTCCTCTCTTCAGGTTCCCCTCATGGACCTGGCTTACAGCACAAGAAGGAGCCACCTCAAACTTCTCATTTCAATAGTCCCAAAGGGCTGTTTCTACAGCCAAGAATAACCAGAGCATAGATAAATGCTATGCTAGGAGCTGTGACATGGCTAAAGGCCCCTATTATTCCTGTTCTGTGCAATCTAGAGAATTTCTCTTGGCTGATTAGGTTTTCAAGGGAATAATTCCACTTCCTAGCCCTCTGTACATCACACAATTGGAACTATCTTACTTAATTTGCAGTGCTGCAACAGGGTTTCTGCTGCACACAACTTAACTACGCAAAACCAACCTGTGTGTTTTATCATATGTTTAGAGGACGATATTTTGTAATATAGCCCATTTACAACATACCTAAATCCCTCGAATAATGATTATCTTACTGAACCCTTGGTGTTAAAAATACATGCTGTTGGCAATGTGCCTAAATACATAAGTAACTAGTTGCAGATTTTAGTTCTAAGAAACTCCTGGGTGATTACTTGGTTTTATTTTCTTAGTTGTTGGCTTAAGTATGCCTGCTTTGCGGTATCCTGGCATATTTTTTTAGAGTATTTTCAGAATGTCTTTGCAGTTCTTCAAGGTGCGAATTTAAACGTTCTTCAAACTCTCTTGTATGTTTCTCTTCCTCTTGAAGGAACTTCTCTGCTGTTGCAAGGAAGGACATCTCAGGGGCACACTAAGCCACGAATAGAAAATCACAGTTAGTAGAAACCAGCAAGTACCACAACACGTTTGCATTATCAAATTTTAGATTTAAAAAACATCTTAACCTATAGCACTTAACCTAATAGTGCTATGACGCTTTCTATCTCTCCAAGAAAACATGAATTTGGGCATACATTTTTAAAGGCGTTCGGCTCCCTAAATGACATAATGTGAACATGAATTTCGAATACCTGTGATAGTCACAGCATTAGGATGTAGATTTGCCATTAAAAATTTAAATGTCCCATTAGACAGAATTAAGCTGCTTCACAACCTTCAAAGTCTTTGGATCAGCTAAAGGTTATGTTTGTCGCTTGTATAATTTAGACCAGGACAGAGGACAATAATCTGGTTTTTGGAATTACAGAATTTAACTAGTTGGGTACTGCTGGTTGCCTCGGGTAATTTTAGCTCTCTGCTTCTGTGATGCGATGCTTTGTGCGAAAAAGAAGACAACCTATGCTCATTTCAGTACTATCAACTTCAAGCCCTGATATTCTGGAGAATGTACAAAAGTTGATTTGCTGCAAGTATTCCACTGAAAAATCTCCTTTCCATTTAGTAAGCATTTTGTAGTCTGAGACATAAACCATAACAAAACCGGTCTTAAAATGGTTGTCGTGGGATGCAGAGTTGTATGAAGCAAAGGACATGTGTGAGTCTTTGCTGGAATAAGTTCTAAATTTTTAAGCACCAATTTTTCTTAATTCTTTTTGCTAATAAATTCAAAAGAAATATGAAATAATTTTTCTTTGCCTAAAGTTATTATGCTTGTTTAAATAAATTCAATGTTTATTTGTACAGATAAATACAATTTTATGATACAAATTTTTAACGGTCGACTGAGAAAAAACTTAGTATAGGAGCTGTAATACTGAGTAAGAAAAAGATAATTTTCTCTCTTTATATGATCATATATTGAGAAAGATGATTGAAATTTATTACCTTAATTAAAACATATGTTAAATAGTTTTTATAACTGGTTATTAGTCTAGAATCTCTGGTATGTAAAAAGGAGAGTTTATCTGTCAGCAGATCAAATAGGAATGGCTTCAAATGATTTAAACCTTCAAATGTTTTGTGGAAAAGGCCTATTCTATTATGCCTGTAAATTTTTATTCTAGGCTCTATTGTATCAGAATGGGATATTCCCTATTTCCACGGCAACTAGAGGCAGATTCGGTCTTTGCTTTCAGCCTGGTTTAAAACTGCCCTTAGCAGCTTTTCAGGCCAAAAAGATAATAACTAGAGAAATGCTTTAAAGCACTGTTCTATTCAAACTCTTTGCAGCAGTCCTTGAGATGAAATTTAGAGATTTCCTATAGGAAACCCCTTTTCTTGTCAAAGTTCAGCAAGTAAGCAATAGCTGGAAATAAATTCTGAATGTAATACTATCCTTCTAGAGTGAAACAGGCTTTCGAGGATAGGGCTCCTAAAATGATATTCACAGATAAAGCAGAATCTTCCCTTTCTCAGTCCCTCCAAATCAATGTTTTAACAGGGCAGGGAAGAAAAAGTGGCGTAATTTGTCATGTAGGAGTAAGGAACCCAAAGGTACTGGATCACTTCGTGCCACAACACTCTTCTAGCAATCTCTGCACCAGGAGGGATAAGAAGGAGTGTTAATCTTCCGATGTTTGAGAAACTCTGGAGATTACCATCCTCATAAACACATGCATGATTTCCCACACATAAATCGTCATTGTTTTCTGATGAATCATAGAATCACAGAATGGTTTGGGTTGGAAGGGACCTTAAAGACCACCTAGTTCCAACCCCCCGCCATGGGCAGGGACACCTCCCACTAGACCTGGTTGCTCAAAGCCCCATCCAACCTGGCCTTGTTGAAGAGTTGTTCCCGAGATTTGGTATACCATAGCTACGTGCACATTTATGTCGCAAAAATATCTTCATGTGACGTTTGGATTCAATTATAGAGTTGGCAGTACTCTTTTGAAGTATTTGAAGAAGTCTGTTGTATTACAAAAAAGACATTGACTTTGGAGGCTTTACTTAAGAGAATCACCATGTGTTTTGCTTACTGAATACCAGCTCTGAAATCACTGATTCAGTACTGAGCAAATAAAATACTTCCTGTGAGAAGTGTAAAAAACTGGGAAAATGTGAACCTGAAATACGAATTTGATAGGTGTCATCACCTATGGAAAAATCATGTCAGGCATTTCCATAAGGACAGCAGGTTGACATGAGTGCTAGACTTTAGAAATGTTATACCAAGTTATGAGAGATTCTCAGAGATTCATTATAACAATGTTTACAATTGATGACTTCTCATTAGAAACATATTGCCCTCAGGATCAAGCTTTCCTCCTAAAATGCTAGTGTCCTTTGCTTCAACTGGTACTTTGATGTTTGTTTTCTTGAAATACACTGTAAACCGCAAATGAGACATTTCTGAATTTCCTCAGAGTGGAGAGAAGAATGTTTATCACTTGGAATAAGCAGATCATGGCTCCCTACAGCTCCTCACCCGAGGGTCAGACATCACTATCATTTTAGATAGGTCCCCAATGCACTGTTTTTTATGCACTTTGAGAGAAGGTTTTATCTAAACAGGTCTAAAAGGCAACATTTCTTGTTAGCAACTAAGCTTTGCTTTCAAGCCTCTGGTCTGTTCTTTCACTATGTTCTTTATTGTCTTTACTTTCAGTGCCTGAGGAAGAAAAAGCATAAGAAACTGCTTTAATCCATGTTTCAGATGAGATTCATGGTCCCTAGTTTTGAATTTCTTTTCCTCAGATAACACTTCTATGTCTTTCGGATTTCTAACTGGAGCTGGATAGAAATGGGTTCATTAGTAAGCTTTCAACCTAACTTTTTTGGGTAGTTAGACAACAAGAACTCTACTTTTTCACTTCTACGGTGTCAGCTGATCCCATATTTCTTTGGGGCAGACCAGTAATGAGAATCACCTTTTTGCCTCATCATTTGCTGGAAATGAAGGAGTGCACCTGATAGAGATGCATACTTCCACCTATGAAATACGTGCCAAATATGTCTTCTCCTTAGGAAAGAGCTACCCAAAGGGCTTGTGAATTAACTCTGGATTGCTGTGGAGAAGTACTTCAGGAAGCTCGGTCTGTTCTCTCTCGCAGACTGCCTAATTAATTTGGTTGGAGTTACCTCTTTCTTGCCCCATGAGCTGCCCCAGGATTCCCGGACGCACCTTCAGCAGAGCAGCAAGAACGCTTTAGCACTTGGGATATTCTAACATTTAGCGGTCAAGTCACAAGTGGCCAAATCCCAGAGTGTTAAAATCTTCTCATGTTTAGCCCTTTCTGCTTTCCAGGAAAGTTCTTATAACACCAAGACTAGAAATTGGCCTGGCTAATTTTAGGATCTCTGTGACTAAATTTGGGGGCTTTTGGGGGTAGTTTCCTCTAACATTTCACTGCAACACATCCTAGGCAGGAGGTACTGCCTGTCTTCAACATGCTTCTGCTCATATATGACAATCAAAATTGAGAAGCCTAGGAAACTGCCAAGCCGTACAGGAAGGTTTTTAGAGGTCCTTTGTACCTCACCAGCTAGATACTCACGCAAGAGCGAGAGGCATGGACCACAGCACACCTCAGGGTAGGCTCAAGACTGTCAAAATCATCCCCAAAATGTCCAGCGGTAGAATTTCCACAACTTTCCGTTGCAATCTATTTATTAAGTAATTTCCCATCCTTAACATTAGAAAGTTTCCTGACACTTAAATTGAATTTTCATTGCTACAGCTTAAGTTTTTCTTGTCTTTCCAAGTCTTGTCCATCATCCGATGAGAAACATGAGAAGGTATTTGTGACTACAACTTAAAGATCCAGATTGGGAAGCACAATGTGCGTAACTGCTTGCTCTACCTGAAATGGAGAAATTGTGTAGAAATGTACTGAAGGGGCAAATAATCTTATTGCCTATATTATCTATCTATCTATCTATCTATCTATCTATCTATCTATCTATCTATCTATCTATCTATCTATCTATCTATCTATCTTCTGTGGGAAAGGGTAAACTTGAAGCTGGATATTGGACTGTTCTATGGAATAGTCTGCCCAGAGACTGGAAATGGATCAGGCAACTATTTTCTGAAGTTGTTCGTTTCAGACAGAGAGCACACCCCAACGCACTGTTCAGAGAAAAAGTATTTCCCTAGATTTGGAAAGCCTTGAAATAAGAATTTTGAGGGTTATGGGACTTCCCAGTGAATCCCAGCTGAACTTTCTAGTTTACTCAAAGGCAGGAGTGACTTCCTCTACACAGAATCACAGAATGTTAGGGGTTGGAAGGGACCTTCAGAGATCATCTGGTCCAACTCTCCCTGCCAGAGCAGGTCCACCTACAGCAGGTTGCACAAGAATGCATCCAGGTAGGGTTTGAATATTGCCCGAGAAGGAGACTCCACCACCTCTCTGGGCATCCTGTTCCAGTGCTCTGCCACCCTCAAAGGAAAGAAGTTTTTCCTCATGTTGAGATGGAATTTCTTGTGTTCCAGCTTGTGCCCATTGCTCCTTGCCCTGTCACCAGGTACCACTGAAAAGAGTCTGGGCCCGTCTTCTTGACACCCGCCCTTTACATGTCTAACCTCTAAGTAGGAATGTGAAAGGGAACGTTTACTAAGGTTGCCTGAAGACTCTCTACTAGGAGGAGAGATGTAAGTCTTTGTCTAAAGCCCTAGAGACTATTTTCTCTCTTCCCTAAATACTAACAGAGTAATTTTGGTACGTATCAGGACTTCACCTGCAATTCTGGTGTTTTCAATTGGTACTACAAATATTCAGAAAAAATCACCCCTTATAACATCTTCAGAATTTTTGCACATACTGGAGATATCACTTAGGTGAAACATCAGTCCTGAAAACTCTGCCAAAGAACACACAACATATTATATGTTTTTTCCTCTTTCTCCTTGATGCAATGGCTTTCCATTTGAACCCAGAGCTCTAGAGTGACAGACTGATCTCTGCACTAAAGCTGTGGTAGCCAATGTCAGTCTGAGTCATGATTTAATTTTGGCCATCTTCTGAACTTGTACCTGCTTCAATGCCACTGATTTGGACTTTGACACTGTACAAGAAATATCCCTTGCTTAATAGTTTCATTATGTACTTTGCCCACACACCAGCTGGAAAGTGTTTTCCTTATAATCTAGTCAACTGTCTTGGCATCGACCCTGCCCTGAGTGCCAGCTGGGAAACAGTTTCCCTGCAGCTTGCAAAAGAGTCTCAGAACGGACGTTTTCCTTGGGCTGGCCAGAAACAGAAGCTTTGTGGTCTGGTGTCTCCGTCTGACGCTTCCGACAGAAAAGAGGAGGAGAATTGGTGTTTATCATACTCTCCTGAAAAAGTCCAAACAATTCTTTTCACGATTAGCAGTTTGAAGAGGAAAACTCCCAAGCCATGAGAAACCAAAAGCCATTTACTTAAAATTCCTGCGAAGCCTAAGAATATAAAAATGGGAAGTAAGGTCAAACACCCAGGACTGTTCTCTGACTACTGGGGAGCAGCTGCCGGGACCGTGGTGAGTGAAGGGCTGTACCGCAATCCCAGCTTCCCAGGCAGGCCATCGCGAGGGCGCTCCCTTAGCAGCAGTGAGATTCTGGACTACGGAGGGAGTCTTCCAGCTGCCACGTCTCTGGTAGGAAAGGAGTGGACAGCAGAACTGGGGACCCCCACAAACTGCTTGAAGATGATTGTTGGTGTCACAACGCCTCTTTGCTTCTACTTGAGGTGACAATCGGCAAGAAAATTGCCTATTGGGTCCCCCCAGTAAATGCTGAAACTCTTCCCTCTCCCTCCCCTACAGGCTCAGCCACACACCTGCGGTTCAGGGGCTGCTGGGAACACAAAGGAATGTATCACAGCTGGACAGAGTCCATTTCTCACTAATCTCTTAGTTCCGATATTTAATGATGGTGCGGTTGCACGGTCTGAGGTCTGGAAAATAAGTACTAAGTTTTCAAGTGGAAACAAATAGTGGCCTGTAGTGGAGGCCTAAGAATAGAAGAAACTGAGAAAGAGGTTAAAGCTCAAATTTAGAGAGAGATCTAACGTCAAAGAAGTATGGGAAGTTTTTTCCTAAGAAGTTCCCCAAGGCAAAGCGGGGTTTAGCCCACTTGTCACGGAGGTTGATAATCTCCAGCCTATGACGACTGACAGAAAGAATGCTGTGCTATTACTCTTTCATTTCAAGAAAAATGATTACAGCAGTTATCATTTCTGTTCCTTTTCAAATACAATAGCTAACACAGAAAACAGTTGCTGCAATTCCTCTAATTTTGTCCACCAAACAAATGCTGTAGGAGCTTGATTTGTCTAACAACACTCAAGGCAGTAAGTCTGCAGGCGTTACAGAAACACGCTTAAAGCAGAGTGCCCTTACAGAAGGGAATATGAAGCAGAGTGCCCCAGCACAGAAGGCAGTGAGCTAAAACGTAAAAATCTCTCTCACAATCACATAACGGCAGGTAATTATCACCATCATTATTAGAACAGAGGTATGGCCCAGTAGGGGATGCTTAATCTCCAGAAAAACTGCATTTATGGTAGGATAAGGTATTTCCATTTTTGCTGTGCAGGCATTGTCTAAATAATACTGACGACAGGGGTGATTAATTTTTGGCTTCTCCAAGGCTGTATTTGGTCCACAGGTGGATCTTTGAGAATATATGGTATAGGAAAATAGCTACTTACTGATGATTTGATTTTTTCTGCAGGGCTCAGTACGCTGCCTGTTCTGCCCTTTTCAGGAAACGGCCCACCAAAGCCCAAAGGATACCCCACAGGTGCCAATGGGGATTTATCATCTATTTTTTTTTCATGACCGCTGTGAAGTGTATGAGAAGATAAAGTGCTATCACTTCTTGAACCAGTGATATTGCCTTGGCCATATAAAGCAGGACTACAGTTTCTGTGGCAGCCACTGGCTGTGAACATAGCAGTCTGTCGATGTTCAATTTCCCATGCATCTTTCTTTTGGAAAGTTCTAAAAGAGAAAAAAAAATCAAAGTACGAAAACCAGTTAAAACTCTAAGCTATCACAGCAAAGCCAAGTTTTTTAATTTGCTTGTGCAATTTTAATTACTTGATTTTTAAAAATATTGCTATTATTTTTAAACTTTAAAAATACACTTTAAAAAAATGTACAAGGACATACTTTTGTAACAATAAGTGAAATCTTCAAGCTTATAAAAGAATTTTTAAGTATTTTATTATGATGTTCCATAGCTCTTGTATCCCACTTACAGTGATTAGAATGCATCAGATCAGTGAAAGCATGTATTTGTATTCATTGGTAGTTCTGTAAAGCAAAAGCTATAATGGTTAACAGCAACTTTTAAAAAAAGAAAAAGCTATTTTCTTCCCATTCAAAATATCTTCTTTTCCTGACAGCTGACTGAACAATTCTTAAGCGATAAGAGCAGAGAATTTTGAGACTAGCTTGTCCAGATGCCTGTTCATTTAGACTAATTTTCAGTTGCATATTTACCTGTATTACATACCAAAACATGAAAAAAAATTAAATTATTTTGGATTTTATTACATTTTTGTTATGATATTCTGACTGAGGTAAAAATTTCCATTGTATTGAGGTCTGTGCTTATGATAAAATAGAACTTTTAGTCTTGGGAGGTAACCACTATACTTAAATATGATAGCTGTTTGAAAAGAGCCCATCATCGCAAATATCCTAAAACACTTTACTAATTTGAAATGCAGCTATAAAAGCTTTTAAAGATCAAGTTGTCTGCCACTAAAATATAATTATCATAATTATCATAAATATCCAAGAGTATGCAGTGCCCAAGGAAAAGAGCTGCTTTTTTTTTTTAAA